>JAZDUH010000043.1:600000-772500 GCA_036419115.1 Scarus forsteni
TACAAGAAAAGAAAAAACAGATATGAACTTTAAACAGGATTCTCTTCATAAACAATTGTAAATGAACATGTTCAAAGTTTTGAGACGACCAGAAATAAACTTAACCTATTTAACAAACACTCAAATTTTTTTTTGCCTGCAGCATCAGTGTCCATGTTACAGCTCGTAATATTTTTTTTCTTTTTATTTCTTTATTTTTGTTTTACTGACAATAGTCCCTGAAGCAGTTAGCCCCCTTCATGACTCCCCTATGGTCTCCCCTTTCAATGGCAGATCTCCTCGACATCTCCTTTAATATTTACAAATTACTATTGATTAAATCCATAAAACACAAACTTTGACGGAAAAAGATGATCTACTGCGAAATACGGCGAATACTGTCAAATGAACGGCAAGACCACATTCCAGAATGATCCTAATGCTGTTTATTACAAGATTTATACATTATTTACACAGAAAATACTGATAACCACCTGTTATTCACTCAGGTATGGCTCACTGAATCTTATCTCTCTCTCTCTCTCCTTCTCTCTCTACCTCTACGGCTCGGTCAGTTCATTTACTCGAGGAGTTACGGCAGTTTTAACCACACACGTCTTTTTCTTTCGCTGCAGCTTCGTGTTTAGACAGGGTGACTATCTTCTATCAATTTCCCCTTGGCATCCTTGTAAAATTCCAAATTCAACCAGACTTCAGAGTCTGTTTTGAGAGGAAAAGCCTCTACTGTGTCTCTGACTTTCGCTCTAAGACTCAGAGGCTAAACAATGCCAACTGCGCATGCGCGCCTCGTGTGAGGCTGCTTAATCGAGGACAGATGCATAGTTCAGGTTTTTCCAGTCAAAGAGCAGCATCACCGTGCGTTACTGAGGCAGTGTGGTGATCAAACATGGTATAACGATAATTTTAATAGGACACAGTAATGATGACTGTGGGAAATTTTACCGTGGTTTACCATTTTACCGGTAACTGTTACATCCCTAGCTCTGACGTGTGTTTGACATTGTTGCCACTGAAAATCAACTGGCCAACATTTGCCCACAGGGAAAATCTGCAGGAATCAATAAAGGAATTGTTAAAGAATTGTAGCGATTAGCAGGATTGTTAATAGCATTAGTATTGATAAAATCATATTAATTCCCACCCCTAATCCCTCACAGCACTTTTGGCATCATTTTGTGTAAAATTATGCCACACTTCGATTGACATAACTGCCTGAACTAAAAAAAGTACATTATATTGATGCCTTGTACTTGTCAGAACTGACTCTGGAGCTGAGTCTAGATAGCCATCCATTATCGCATAACAGTCAAGCAGCGGTTGTGTGACGTAAACTAGACCCTGCCCACTCACACTAGTATAAAATTCTCGCTCAGTGCCGGGCACCCAGACATAATATAGGAATTTAACATGGGGTTAAGCACTTCACTCTTTTGGGAAATTATATCTAGTTTTGTGCGAGTGTAAAATGGCATATTTCTGTACAAAAGGAGGAATTGTAGAAGTGACAGCGGCTTTATTGTACAACCCAAGTTGTTTCGGACTCATGTTTGAGTATTTTCAGCTTATCTTGAGCTGTTTTACACCTGAGAGCACTTGGCTATTGTAGTTAAGTACCAGTTATATCAGAGAAGTCGCAGGATGGAGAGGCACTGAATTGTACCACTTATCCCATCATGTCCGTAGAGAGCAGCAATGTCATGGCTGACCTCACTGAATAGCCCTGACTCTTTCACTGAATCTCATTAGCCTCTGAACTTAAGGTAGTAAATTTGAGCATTCCTCTTCTTACATTAATGACTGAATCAGTTTCCATGCATTTCTTAATCTATTGTCCAGCTAAGCATTTCTCCACTGTTCTAACATGTCATCATAGCAGTAGAGAAAGCTGGTGTCCTGGTAAAAATCAGATCACTTATTCAGAAAAATGTGGTCCTTTTGTTTGACTTTGTTCCTTCTTCTCTCCTCCAGCCAGAGGAAAGTGAGTTGAAAGAATTAATCAAAAGAAAAGGAAGAAAGTAAGTCCCTTTGTCTTTGTTAAGGAGGGATTCAAGGTCGCCGTGAGAGGCCATTAAATATTTAGTTTGGGCTTCAAGGAGCATGTTTCATTAAGATGAAAAATGGGGATCCATTGACCCGGCATCATTGTCATCTATCTGCTCTGATTCATCACGAGCTGAAATGAATCCGAGCAGAAGTGAAGTATTAGATTTGATATTGTCAGTCTTGTGTTGTTGATGTTGGCGCTACAGGCAATATCCAGTCAAGAGCAACTTTAAGGTTTAACAGATGAGCTTGAAGAGGAGCAACCTTTTCACACCGGGGTCATGTATTATTCAGTGATCCATCACTGAGGGGAATATTTTGCTCAATGTCTGCCCTTATCCTTTTCTGTGCTGCCTCCATTGTAACACAAACCACCATATCATGCTGTAATACTGTGGAAAGGGCTGGGCAACATGATGAGTTTTAAAGATTTAACAGTAACACTTCAATATTAAAATGCGTGTGAGGCATTATATTTTCTATATCTGTTATAACAATAAGAATAAAATTATAGAAATGGCTGTTACCACTGCAACAGAAAGAGTAGTCCTTGACGCTTAGTAGTTCATCATTCCTTGATATTAATACTTTAAAAAAGACTGGCAAAATAATAGGTATTCTTTAAACAGCGTTGTTAGAACAAAGTTGACGATTATAGTTCTTGCTCCTAGTTAAACGAAGACAAAATGTCCCATCTGCAGTGCTAATCTTCATTCCACTGTCTTTGGAGCAGCTTTTGGTGTGCAGGCCGTTTTCTATTTTTACTAGTTTTTTTGTTTTTTTTTATCTAGCCCCCAGCGTCCAAGTTTTTGGTTGTGTGTGCTTTTGTCATTCTTGCAGTCTTAATGTCACAAATTATCCATTCGATGGTAAAGTTTGTTGGTGGGTGAAACCAGCAGATGTTAGGGATAGTAATTTCAACCAAAACTGTATTTTAAAAGGTCAGTGGCCGAACTTGGAAAAGAGTTCAAAAAGGTTCCTCTTCACCTCTACCCCCCAAAATATAAGCCTGGTTCACGTTATTGTTTCAGTTTGTGGTATAAATGCCCTGTGGTGCTTTGCCTCCACCGTTAGCTTTGTAGAGAGAATCAGGGGAAGTAGTTGACCCCTCTTTTACCCCTTTCAGACTGGACAAAAGCCTGTCTAAACCCGGAAACAATCTACTCCTGACGGCAGTTTGAAAGGGTTTGATCTGCATTTCGACCCTAGTCGACTGACCCTGCGAGCTACATGGGTTTTTATCGGCTTGCCTCTGATCCGCTTCAGTTTGTACATTTTTAACAAGGGACAAAAGTCCAAAGTACAGAAAACTGTGTTCATGACCTCCATACTCCTTTCCATTGTTTACATGGTCGTGTTTGGTCGCACTGATGATGTCATAAACTTGATGACATCAGCTTGATACGCCAGAGGAAAAAAAACAGCCACGCAGCTCGTTTGCTGCCAATTAGACCTGGGTCTACTGGCAGTGGGAAGTCACTTTCTGATTGTTAGCTGGTTGAAAAAACCTGTGTTGACCAGCTTATTTTAGTGTGAAAGCAGTATTTGTTTCATCTCCAGCGGAAGTAGTAGAGGTATGATAGAGGAGAGAAGGAGGCATGTGACTCAGCGAGGGGCAGGCAGCTGTGAGTGTTTTGTCTTTGTTTGAATGTTGGGGCACACGCCTTGTCATACGCATGCAAGCTGTATTTCAGCATGAAGTGATACAGACAATGTAGCCTTGTGGAATTAATTTGATTGTCTTGAGGCATAAATATGACGCAGCTTCTTTGCTGTACTTTCATGTAAAGGCACCATGAAAAGGGCTAGAGATACATTCACAAACTATGATGCAACACAGAGGGCTAACCATTTTAATTTTGCTTGCACATTTTACAAAGCAATGTTGATAACTAAATGTTAATGAAAAGGTTAAAAGCCAAGCATGATCATGGCAGAGCGTATGAATTTGTGAATGTATACATTCATACCTGCATACATAATGAACTAAACTTCCACTTGGTATTCCATTCAGTGTAGTGGTGAAGTGCAACCGTTTCCAGGCCACAAGATATCACCGGCTTCAAATAAAATATGCTGTTGAAACAATTATACACTTAAAGGTCCATTATCATTATGAATATTTTTTTTCAATATATAATAATATGTGTCCTTGCTTACAACCACCCTGTTCACAGAGCCAGATGTTGTTGCCTCCACCCTCGATAGCTGAGTTCTTTTTTAATTTTTCAAACTAGAGCATGCCACTTCACACCCACCTTTTAAGAGGGCCGTGGTCAGACACTGCTCTAAAGCATCGAAAGCTAAAGACACCAAACCAGCCTGTTCTGAGCCGGTGTGTTGCAGCACATGCTGTGGCCTGCTCTCTCATGCACATCCACAACTCACAAACTTGTGGAATTAATGTGAATGTCTTAAGGAATAATGATGACTGAGGCTCATACAGGTGCTTTTGCGTAAATGCACTTTGAAAAGGGCGTCTGTTATGATTGCTGGAGAGCCAAGTGAAAATAACAGAGGTGTCATAAAAAAACATAGGAAATCTTTAAATTGGAATTGATTTGCAAAACGATAATAGGGATATTAATATTCATGATCCATCCAACATATGAATTTTTGTTACCATGACTGTACCCTGTATCCACAACCTTTTCAAATTTTTGTGCAATTTAGACAGCACTTTTTTTCACATTTTATGTAAAAAAAAAGTGAATTTACCCAATGTTTTGTACGATTTAAATATCTGCAATTTATCATATTAAAGAATGCTAGATATTTTATGTCTACAACTTTTCATATTGTTGTAAGGTTGTAAAACAGTTACTGTATTGTTAATGTTCTATTAGGCTGCGTTCATACTGCAGACTTTAATGCTCAATTCCAATTTATTGCTCAAATCTGATTTTTTTGTTTGGCTGTTCAGATTACACCTTTAAGTGTGGCCTTATTGCAGACTGTGATGTGAACACCTCACGCTTCAGAAGTGACGCGCATGCTCAGTTTAACATTAATGACATCACGCACAGCACGGAGTGATCAGGGGCACGAACACAGACCATAACTGTGCTTCACAACGCTGAAAAAGTTTGTTCCCATAACGCAGAACCTGATGTTACAGCAGCTCACCTTAAGTGAGCTCTTGTTAAAGTAATGTGATGGCGGGGTGCTGGTTTGGCGTAGTGGTTAGCACCCCGTGTACATGCTTCTGCCGGTCCAGGTTCGAATCCCACCTGTGACCAGTTTGCAGATTGTCTTCCCCTGCTCTCTCTCCCCCTTTCACAAGCCTATCCACTGTCTCTCTCCTATCAATAAAGGCACAAAATGCCCAAAAATATACATAAAAAAAAAAAAGAAAAAGTAATGTGATGGCGATATTTTGTTTCTTATGAACCTAACGGCAGCCGCTGTTTCCTGCCGACCCTGCTGACCAAATCGCTGCTAGAGAGCCAAACATCTCAGAGCCATAGTGCGCTGAACAGGTAAACAAAGAGGCGAAAACTTAGTTTTGTCATCTGTTCTAATGTTTCGTAGTTTGTCTGAGAGCAGATCAGACAGGAGCAGACTGTTCACTGACTGATGTTGTCAAACATTTGAAGACAAACATACAGCCACGCATAAATGCGCACAGATGAGATGGACATCAGTGGATCATCAGTGTCTCCACGTCCTGAAAACTATTATTTTAGCCTGATAAATCCATTCAAAAAGTCGGCGCACTGTTAATAAAGTAAATTTATCAGATATCATAATACAAATGTATGATTCATTCACGTTTATTGTTTATTGTGCGTGTAATGGAGATGCCAGTCGATCGCCCCCGCGCTCTCTTACTTTCTTCATCACTCCCTGTATATGCATTTTTGAATCAAGCTTGTAGCTAGAAAAACGACTAAAACTCTTTATTTAGGAAAAAATACATATTCTTTTTATTTATCATGTCTTCATTAACCTCTGATTATGTTCTGTCCATGAAGTGACTTTGAAAACATTTGTCCTGAGGTGAACTGCAGCTGTAGAACGACGTCAAAGTCGCATTAAATGCGACCTGGCTGTTCAGACCGCGGTTGCATTTAAGAAAATCGGATACGTATCTGATTTAGTACCACATTTGAAAGTGGCCTGAATCTGATCTGAAAATGTCAGATTCAATGCGACTTGTACTGTTCACACTGTCAGAAACAAATCAGATACAGGTCACATTTGAACCAAAAAATTCAGGTCACTTTTGACTGCAGTGTTGTTTTTTGTCTTATTTTGTGCTGTCTTTCAGCTAAAGAAATACAGTACAGGCCAAAAGTTTGGACACACCTTCTCATTCAATGTGTTTTCTTTATTTTCATCACTATTTGGGTGGCTACTTTGAAGAAACTAGAATAAAAGACATGTTTTCATTTATTTAACACTTTTTTTTAAGTACATAATTCCGCACATTTTCATTCATATTTTGGATACCTTCAGTGAGAATCTACAATGTAAATAGTGAATAGCACATAGCTCTAGCTCAGGAAGGACATGGGGTCACGATTGATCACATGTCAGCATTCCATTGTTAAACAGCTGATCCAAAGCTAGTTCACCACTGCTGACGGCCAGCAGCCTCTAAGCTACCATTGGCTAAATGCACTCAGACCGCCTTACTTAAACTACTCTTACCTGCCTACTCTTCGCTAGTCCTGCTGCAAGCTGCTTTGCAGCCCTCCTCCATCCCAGCTCCTCCTTTATGCTATTCTCTGCGTACCTGTGATCAGTGTCAGCTGACACTGATGCTTGCTCCGTAGGGATTTTGCTGCTTCACTCCCACCTCTTGCTTACCTGGTGGGCTGCAAAGAGGGTGGCAACGTGCTGTTCCTGCTTAGGGCTTCACCATCACCGTGCAGAAAGGCAGGGAGAGCCCCACCAGAGTGATACTGCCAGAGCCAAAGTTTTCAGCTTCTGTCAGAAAGTGGTTTCAGAAAATCCACTGCTCTCTCTATTTTAATTCTCCATCATCCACTTCTCTTCTCTTTCTCCTGTGCGCTGCCTTTGCTGTTAAATAAAACAGTGGAGTCTGAGAGAATGTCTCTGGTGAGACAGTAGGTAGTTGGAAAGAAAGTTATAAGGGAGAAGACTGAAAAGTGAACAATATGTGATATTCAGTTTACATCTGTAGACATAACTCTTTTACACTAACAGGAGCTGTGAGAGATGTCAGAGGGTTGTCAGGACTGCTTATAAAACAGGCAGAGAAAGTGCTCAAACACACACTCTCACACTCACAGATATCGGATCATTTAGTTGAGGTTATTGCTGCCACTGGCAATACTTCTGCTGCTACCCTGGAAAGCTGCATTCTGGGGGATTGTATGGAAGTTGATAATGGGGAGAAAAGAGCAACCTGCGTCATTCTGACTTTCCATTACTCATATCCTTTTTTATTTTTTCAACACATAATCTTCCTCTACTTTACAATCTGTCATCTCTGCTTCTCTTCCTGGCTCCTTTTCCTGCCCGGATCAGACAGTTTGACCTCCACGTCAATCAAACTCTCAGGAAGATTTCTAACACAAATGATGATGCTCTGCTCACTTTTTCTGTGTATGTCGTTTTTACCTGTCTATGATGGCTGGAGTACCCAGGCAGGTTAAATATTTTATTGAAGTACAGCTTGTTTGATGCTCTTTGTTATGACACTGTGGCGGACAGTAACAGCCCTTGGCTGATATGAGTGCCTTAAATCGTCGGCATTGTGTCATAGTTGGGGGCAGGGGATCATTTTGGGGGAAATGAAATCCAATCCCCAACCTGCAACATTGGTAAAGCACAGATTTTAAAACTCTCAAGGTAAGGCTACAAAAACTGTCAATAGGCATCATGAAGCACTGGTTTCAAGATCAAGACTGAAGTTATTACTGTCAATTGAATTAGAAAGCAATACTGACAGAAAAAATATGAGATTGGACTGTTGTCTACACATGGCCAGTGAATAGATTCTTATAACCTGACACACCATTCCATCTGGACAGCAGCCCATAGAAAGTGTTTGGGAACGGGCAGTACCTTTCAAAAGCTAATCCAAAGGGGATTGGATGATTGTTCAGTCATTCACCTTCATTAAGGGCCAATCAGATGTTGTAGTAGGCAGGCAGAACTGCTGCACAGTAAAATACAAATGTAAACCATGTCAAAGAACACATGTTGAAAGTGCAGAAAAATGTCCTTCCTATAGATAAGTTTGAAGTATTGTTGTATTGTTTTCATTTAATCAAGAAATGTGGTCCAGATATGAAAAAACTGCCACTGAAGCTGTTAGCACCTGTGCCAATCTCTGTATGAACAGTCACTTCCTGCTGTCGTCTCACTCATAGCATTCAACCATGTAGATTGGAGCTTGACAAGATGGATCTACCTGATTACAGACTGGATCAGGCTGATTCATCTACATGGCAAGCTTACAATTTGTCAGGCGGCTGTCATGAAATGTCATACTCCACCGGCACAATGTTTGCTCCGCTTTAGAAAGTTCAACCTATGTTGAGCACAGCAAAACTGACCTGTGAACTTACTCAAACAGTCATTAGTAGTTTGTTACCCCTTGGCTTTGACTTAATGTGACATTTTGTTGCCCTTCCCCCTTTAATTGAACTGTATGGAGCAGATTTCTATTGCCCCACCCCTTCTCTGTGGCTAGCTCTTACCTTTGGACTCAAGTGTAGGTTGTGTAGGTGTAGGTTGTTTAGGTTCACTTAGTTCAGCTGCATGAAAACAGCAGGCCATAGCCGACCCATACCACCCCCTCACTCATCCAAAAGGTCAGTGAGCCTGCTTTGAAAAGTCCATTAGTCCATGTTGTCTGCAACCAGTGTTGCAAAGTCATTATTTTCTCCATTTGCATGTTCTGCTTGGGCAGTAGACAGTGTGGGTTCTTTGATGCTCTCCTTTTTGAAGTCTGACAGTTTGTCCAGAATCATTAAGTATATTCTGTAATATGTCAGCTCTTACACTCTAAATTTTACAGCATCTGCTTCAAAGGATTAAAAATGTCTCTGGATTAAAAGACTTACTATGCTGTAGTGAGCAGTCATTAGGTCTGCGTGTTTCTACGAAACAGAGAAAAAGGAATCATCATCAGGAGAAGAACAAGACCACAAGTCCAGAGGAGAGAATTAGTCTCTAGCAAGGGCGCCAGATATTGTGTCAGGCTACTTGCCGTATATCAGAAAAACACAAGCGCCCCAACATTTTACTTCAAAGGCTGTCTCCACCAAGAGCTTTAATTGTTAATCTGTTAAGAAGAAGGATGGATTTTTCAGAGATTAATTTTACTCTAATATTTGCTCTGAAAAGTCTGAGAGCATAAGAGGAGAAGAGGAGAATACCAAGGGGAATGAGATGTGAAAAACAAACAATATTAGAGTAGTAAACCTTCTCTTGCTCATGTGCTTGCCTGTGGAGTGTGTGCTGGTTTTACTCGCCTTTTTGTTTCTCCCACTGCCCCTTTGTTTGCCAGCCTAGAGAGCCAAATATGTCCCCTTCACTGAGTCAAACCTCATGTAAAATCCTCTGTATGTGATGAACAAGCAGTTTCCGGCCCTCAAATAGCTTTTATTCCGGCATGAGGGGGCCTCTGGTGGTTGTGTCGTTGTTGTTTTTTGAACATCAGCATGCTGTAATTTGATGTAGAAGATGCAAATCAGCACCACAGACCCTAAACAATCCCATGTGGGCATGTGAAGGCTGTATAGATCCGACTGAGTGTGTGTATTTGTGTGTGTGCGCATGTTTAGAGAGGGGGCTGCTGGAGCAGAACAGGTGGATGTGGTCTCTGCAGTCCCTATCTCATCATGTTTTGTCATTAAACATGCAGCTGCCCCACACACACACACAAACACACACGTCTGATTTTGTGCAGAGCAGCCTGTGCCATGTTGTCAGGCAGAGTGTCCCGAGTAATTAACCTACAAGACACCTGCAGAAGCCCCCTCCTCCTACTCCCTTTCTGCTCATTGTCTCCACATATGATGTGTTTTACCAACAAATATCAGTCATTATTATGGGAGTAGTGGATTTTCACCTCATGTTAAACCCCAATCAAGCGTGTTTAAATGCTTCCACAGGTATGCATCACTGCACACATGCTATAAACAGGTGCCATATGTACATTTTTATGATCGATTAAATAAACATGACCCTGTTGTCGACAATTTCTAGAATTTTATTTATGTTCTTTTCAAAAAAGCCAGTCAGAATAAACAATATGTTGATCATCAATATGCCAAACAGGTTGTTAAATAAAATCAGAAGAGTTTACAGTAGGTGTACTGAAGAAGGTGTTTTTTTATTTTACAGGCCTTTTGAGGCTGTTTACACGGTTCCATTTTCAGCCTAAAACGGAGAGTTTTCATTGTGTTTTCGCCTCCTGTTTACGTAGGAACAGTTTCTGGAGTGCCTGAATCTGCAAACCTTGAAAACAGAGTCCAGAGAGGAGCATTTTGAAAGCATGCACAGTTGTCTTTCACATGAAGGCTGAGTGCACATACCAGGAACAACAACAGCTTCAGCCGTCTAAGTCGAAGTTTTTCTTCTTCATCTAGAGTTATAACAGTACTGTTTCTCTGCAAACATACATCGCCATCAACTGGACTGGCGTGCATGCTACAGCGTTTTCAGTCGTTCTAGCATCTTCGTGTGGACGTGGATCGTGTTTGAAAACGCAAAGGAAAAACCTTTCTGTTTCTGGTGGAAGCGTCTTGTGTAAACATGGCCCCAGTGTTTGGGGGGCCCAAACATGCAGACATATGAAAATGGTTCTCAGAGTAAATAAATCTCAAAACTTGGCCCTTACAATTCACTGTGTATGCAGAAAATACACACCTTATCTGAATGACTATCTCATAGCCTCAACTCTCCCTTCACTGCATGAGCTTACCCTGACAACAGTATGGCGGAAAACAGTACTGCCTTTCCTCGGAAAGTATCTTGCCAAAATATATACATACTTTTGTTAGACAGATATTCATGCAAAATTACACAATTAGAAAAGATCACATTTCAGCTGAAGGTTTTATAATTGTCTTATTGAACAGTTAATTTCAACTTCACAGTATGTTGTCCACAGGCTCATATGTGTGTCTGCACAGGTAATTTCTAGTACTTGTGCATGATATGGAGAAATGCACAGTGCACGTAGTAGGTGTGGCCACAATACCACTGTTTTCCCCCAACAACTATATTATACATCCATGTCATTGGCCTTCAATTTCATAAATACCAGGTTTATCACTAGAAATCACCAGAAATTCCTGCTTACCCTCCCTGAAAAGTTTCCAACTATGAAAATTCCCTAAATTTGGGAACCCTGATCACATCAACAGAGATGATGTTTGAAGCAAGCTGAGGTGAGGCGAAAATATGTTACAGTGCTGCTTGTCCTCTTAGAACAGCTACAATAAACACCAGATGCTGAGGGAAGTTTGCACTTGGGAATCTGACCTCTGGTATTGCTGCTTTTCATTGTGGGTTTTTGTTTGTTTGTTTTTTTATATATATAAAATTAGCCTTTGTCAGTGCGATAATTGTGTTATAAGACCAAGTCTCCTTTAAAATATTAAAATATGTTGATAAAAACTAACTTTTATTACGGTGTCTTGGATGATTGCCAACTTATTATCATGGAAAGTAGTCATGTTTAATGAACTGCTGCCTGTGGCTCAGGGCATGTTGTCAAAGATGTTTGTGTGTCTTCTTAGACACACACATTCTCTACAAACTCCACCTTCATTAGCCTATGCTAATACATGTAACCTTCTCTTGGAGCTCTGCAGCTGGCCCTTGTCTCACACACACAACACACAGAGCCTTGAACTTCTTTGCAGCCTCATTATCCGAGAGGAAAAAAAACACAGATAATGCTGAACTCTCACAAATAGCCCCTTTTAGTTTCCTCTACATCAGAGTAAATAGTAAATGAAGGCCCACTGAGGACTGCCTTCCTTTTGATGTTTTTGCACATCCAGCTCTGAACTTTCTGTGTCAGACTTTTGCCTTCCTTTTTCCTTCTTGGCAGTTTTCTAGATCACTGTTTAGCTCTAAAAGAGGACAATACGTACAGACAGCAAGAAATGCAGTACGTGCTACTAGACTGACACATAAACAAGGGAAAGTTGAGGTGGGAAAAAGTAAGTAAGAAAGTGCAAGGAACAGGGTAAAAAAATGACTGACAGCGAAATGAGTTAGCTTAAGTGTGGCACGTCATCACAGACAGTCTGAGGTTGAGCCCCAGAGGACAGGCGGGGGGCTTTATGAGCTTAATTAACTTGACATTAGTCTTTAAAACGATCTCTGAACTCCTCAAGTGACAGGAGGAAGTCTGAGAAGAAAGCAGAGTGACTGTGTGTGTGTACGCGAGGATTAATGAAAGTGATTTAATATGCAAGGATATAGAAGTGGGATTGTCACTTTTTATTGAGGACACTGACCTATATTGGCTAAGGGCAGAAATGCCTCCAGCATGAAGCCTGGAAGTCTTCACTCCTCTGATCCTGTCAACCTCACTGCGCATCACATTGAATGAACCAGAGCCATAGAAAAGCTGAAAGATGAATCAGTATAAAATCAGTCTGTGGTGGGATTTTCTGGAAATGACAAGAACACAAACACATTTGGATTTCAGCACTTTACAAACAGATATTGCCAAGAAAGTTGGGAATAGTAATGAGAAAGCTATCTACACACTGAATAAGGTGAATAATCCAAGCCCGAATAATACTTCTGCATCAAGCTACATCATCGCCTATGCTGTTGCCTTCCTCATCCATATAGTTATGAACCAGAGCACAGAAATGAACCAACTCACTAAATGCACTTCCTTTTGTATCAGTGGAGTATTTTCTGATACAAATTCTCCCTAAATGGCCAACAAGTGCAAAAAAAACCCTGAGCTCTGCCTCAACAGATTCAGCACTTCAATATCCAAATTCTCTGTCTCTTCCTCTTTGTAATAACTGCATTATAACCAGCTGATTCTCAATTCTTTACAATGCTGAAATTCAGAATTAAATGTTCTGTTTCAGGTGCTTTGGTTTCCTGAGTGCAAACAAGTGGCAGGATCCAAATACAAATTGCGCTGCCAAATCGTATTTTGATGGAATATTGTGAGAATATATTGTGTGAGTGAAGTGAACATGCAAATATAAATGTATAGGTACGGGGCTGCTTTAACACAAAAAAAAACAAAACTTTGCAAGCAGACCAGTCTAAGTCTGACCTGTGGCTTATGTCATTCTTATGGCCCTTTTCCACTAGCACCCCTTGGCCCTACTCTACTCGGCCCCGATCCGTTTTGCAGCTCGTTTCCACTAGCCTGGTACCTCCTAAAACAAGTTATTTTTAGTACCTACTCCGCTCTGGTTCCAAGCAAGCTGAGTCGATGCTAAAAGATGACATCACCGACTGCAGGCTACTGCTTGGTCAGACAATGTCGTCATCGATGAGTCATAAGCGCGACGACCTAGCATGCTAGGGGTAGCTACCGTTAGCTTAACCTCATACCTCTTTTCTTTGCAGCTCGATTGCTCTCGTCCTCGGCTTCATTCTGTTGTATAGCTTCCAAAACTCTTCTGTGCTTCTCAAGGGGTATTTCTTCTTGCCACCTGCAGCCTTCTCCTGCTTTACTTTTTTAACTCAGTTTGTGAAAAAAAAGCCACAGATTGTTGTGTCGAGCTCAAAATGACGATACCGCAGTGCCGCTCAGCTGTTTACAGCGACACTGCACCCCATTGGGCAGGCGACTGGGGCTAATGGAAAAGCAGCACGAGGCGAGTGGAGTACAGCCGGGTAGAGTTGAGTATAGTAGAGTAGGGCTAATGGCAAAGGGCCATTAGACAATCGGTTTTAAATTGGTCTTGCCCCAAGACCCATCATGAACTTTTTTTCAATCACTTAAAATTTGATTTATTGAAAAAAATGTGAACCACTCTTAAACTTAATAAAACAAGACAAATGTAAAAACATGGACATGGTCACAGAAGCAGCACTCCTTGTTCTTTTGAAGAGGCGTTTCAAAATTATATTTGGAAGTCACCATGGAAAATTATTTCTTTCATCGGTGTGTGTGATAAAATGACAGAAAGGTAGGGTTAAATCTGGTCTTTGACCTCGAGACAAACAGTTACACCGACTGTCAGGTCCTGAACGAGAAGTGCTCCAAGAGCACAGACTTCTGCAGAGGCTTTTCCACATTATTGAGCAAGTTATTGTCAAAAATGTGAAAACTGCCCAAATCACAGACTGCTGACAAATTCTCAAAAAAATCCTGAATCTAGATCTCAACAGGTGTCACCACTAAAATGTGTCCACTTCTCCCTGTACCATGAGAAACATTCCATCAAAATCTCCCGAGATCTTGTTGAGTTAGTGAAACTGGAAAAACTGCGATTTCTCCCAATGTTCACAAATACTTATATAAAATTGGATCTGCATCCCGATTTTGATGACCACCAAAGTCTAATCACTTCTCCCTTGTACCATGACCAACCTTGCCTGAAAATGTCATTCAAATCCAGCCATTACTTTCTGAGATACCCTGTTAAATATTTAGCAAACTAACTAACTAACCTGCCCCGGCAAAAGCAGAACCTCCCCGGCGAGAGTAATGGGGCACATTTTTTCTGACATAATCAAAATGGATCAGTTATTAAAAACATCAATTTCAAAGTTTTAAGTCAAAAGAAAATTAGCATCTTACCCTGACCAGATGTTTTAACCAGACTGTAAACATGTTTGCTTCTGCATTAAAAATGTCCATCTAAACACGTGTTTGAATGGAGATTTCCTGACATCTTACAGCCAGCCTTAAGTACACCTTCATTGACCTTCAGCTTATGGCTTTTAAGCAAAAGATATAACCTTTTTACTGCCACATTTGCAGCTTTGCGGCTTGAAGTCACTATCTTGAAGTCTCACTAAGACCACGACATTTAGGATGCAAAGAAAACCAAACAAATGTTCATTCATGCATCCGGGCTTTGTGAACACATTAGACAACACATGAACACAGTGCAGTTAAAATGTGGTGTTTCCCCCATGCTGTTAACAGTCTGGTGTGTGACACCAGCTTTTGAATATGCTAATTCAGCTCCATTTTCCTGCCGCTTTAATGGACGGGGTTAGGGCAGCAATTAGATACTGGAGAGAGAAAAAATGAAGTGAGAGAGAGGAGGAGATGATGATTATGAATCTTATCTAGCCCTCACAGACAGAATACCCGCTCCTTTCTCTCGCAGACACCTGAGTTTCATTCATAAATAAAACATTTAATCTACATCTGGCTAAACTTTAATAACCGCTGAATGTATCATGCACATTAAAGGAAACAGCATTTTTGTTGCTTTACTGATTTCTTCAGAAAGTGGAGTTATAGGTTGAGTGTAGACTCTATAAAAAGTCCCCACCACACACAGTCATATGCCCTCCTGGGTCTGTGTTTGTGTACCCTGTGTGAGGGGAGGGTGGCAGGCCCGACGCTGCTTTAATTGGCATGGCAGAGTGCCAGCTGATGGATGGCTGGCTGGGTGGAGAGACTGTCTCTCAGTGTCTGTCTCTGAGTCGATGACAGCCATCTGCCAGGACCACAGGCTATTCTCAGCACTGTGTAAGGGTACACTACTCGTGAGCTTGCTGTGTTAGATTGTGGTGTTTTTATGTTTATGGACTTCTATATGTAAACTTGAGAAGCCCTGTCAACATGAAAAACACTTCCTGTGTGGATACTATCATGAACCACAGCAGGCGTGAATATTACAGTGACACCTTTCATAAGAAGTGACAGACTTTCCATCAAGCACATCTGTCTTTACAACTTTGTTTTTAGACACATGATGTATAAAAAAGGTGAAATTTTCCTTTTTTGTCTCCAGTATAGTTCTTCAACAACTTCTGAGGGAGATGGCTGTTTTCTCTTGTATGTCATAATGTCTGTTTGGAGGTCTTCCATAGAACAGCAGTCGTAAACAAATCACATAGCATGCTCGTAACTGACATCACAAGTGTGTTGTGCACCAGGCTGGACATGATACTCTGACTCTCCCTATGCTAGTGCTGGTTTAACACTTGTTCACCATGAAATCTTTAACCTACTTAATAGGGCTGGGAATCCCAGTTTATTTTTTTCACAAAACTTAATTTATGACTCTAATCGATTTTTCTCTCTCAAATAAAACCCTCCAAGTGACACAAGAATTACACGAATCGAGTTTTGCCTTTGTGTATCAAAATATGTCCCAAAACTGAGGGAAACAGACTTCCCCTCATATTGTTCAAATAAGTGCTGTAATTTGGTCAGAAAATGTAGTTCAATTGTAGGGAGGCCTGTTTACATACCCACTGAAAGATGAACAATTTTCACAGCATATTAGCATGAAATTATCTGATCAATATTCAGTCTAATTTAAGACACAAATAAAAGCCTAAACATGTGCTTGTGCAAAACCTGACAAGGTCTGCCATCATGCAAACATTTTTTCAGTATTTACATTTTCAAACATTGCAACAACTTTTAATCTGAGAAAAAAAACTCAATTTTTCATCACTGAATCCTCTGCAGAAAGTAATTTAAATAACTCATTTTTATTGATATGCAAAAACCTGCAATCTCATATTTTTATGAACTTAATTTTATTTTCATAAATGTTATAGGTCACCTTCTAATTCAGTGGGTGTTTTTTAAAATATTCAACCAAGTTAAAGTACAAAAAATATTTGTACTCAGGAAAATACAATACAAGCAACTTCATATGTGTATATATGTATATAAATGTGTATATAGGTATATATTGTGTCCAGGTATATTATTATATACATATAGTTACTTATAAGAATAATACGTATGCTGATATCTTGTTTTCTCATTCATCTTCAGCTAAACTTTGACACAATTTAACTTGAAAATGTAAATACAAGGGGAGATCTATTCTGTATATGTCAACATACAGTATGTGTACATGTATAAGAATCAATAACGTGTGTGTGTATATACATATATGTGTATAAAATAAAGTTTTATATACAAAATAATTGAATAAATGAATGAAGTGCCTTTATTGTCATTGCACATGTCACAAGTACAGAGAAGGAAATGTCTTTTAAAGTACAACCCGTCCAAGAACATACAAAGACAAACAAACATACATGGGGGTCAGGAGTGGGAAGACCATTGGGTTGCCGGCAGCAGCACCCCGTTTTGTGTTTTTTCAACACCTTGCAGCAAGGTGTTGAAAACTATATGACTAACATGCCTCTGTCTATGTGCTGACTGTTTATTTACTGTCTCTGACACATGGTTATTATATGATTGGTGTGGGCAGATTGCAAAAAAAAAAGTCTTCTCTTTGGTTCTAATAAAGTTGTCTCAATCTCGGTCTGAATGGAAACAATAGATCAAGTAAAGACAAAGACTTTAGGTTTTTAATGAATTTTCACATATGTGCCAAAATGGTTGAAATATTTTTTTATTTATTATTCACATGTACTTTTTAGTCAAAATAAACAAATATCCCCACCTGAAAAACTGTCAGTCAATCAACTGATAATCTTTCTTTAGTTAGTGGCTGAATTCATTCCCTGAATATTTTGAACACCATTGTCCACCAAATATTTACTCATAGTTCCAGCCCTCTGAGTGCTTTTCTTTTCAGTGTTTCTTCCTTTGCACAGCCACCAGCTCTGTGTTTGTGGCCCTCTCCCAGATGCTCTGTGTGATCTGCTTCTCCGTCAAAGCAAACACACAGCTGGTTATCAAACTGCACACTGCTGCTGGCTCTGTTAGGTCGCCTAACATCTTCTGTTTGCTTGTGTGTTCGCAGCTCCTGGGCTTCGTGTACGCCTGCTACGTTGTCAGCGCCATCACCGAGGAGGAGGACAGCTGTGAGTTTTTAACCTCACCCTTACACACCCTCACACAAAATGCTTCCTTAAAAAGAGCATTTTACCCATTCATATGCACTCAGACAGATGGAAAAACTCCCAAGTTGAAAAGAACAAGGCTCCATCTTTCCTATCCCACCCATCACTATCGCCGCTCCATTTCCTCCCCCACGCCAGCTGGGCCCCCTCTCCCTCCAGAACCAAAAGAGCCATGTGTTCCCTCTCCAGACCTCCTTCAGCCCATTCTTTCCTTTTTCTTTCACGCATACTCTCACGCCTTGTCTCCCCCTGCTAGTCTTGTACGTGCGGTCGTCCTTGCTGTCGTTGTAAACCTGTTACTCGCCTCCTTTAATGTACTCCCGCTTCCCTTTTTCTCACTTTCTTCTCTCCGTGTGCCCCTTGTTTGTCACTCCAGCTGTCTGTTCCCTGGCTTAGGGGAGCACGTGTTTATTTTCTGTAACAGGATTGAACCTCCCCCACTCCCTCTTCTTTACACATTCACCTCTCCCCATTTTACACGCACATCCTTCAACAGCATTGGCCCTAGTGTTTTATATTGGTACTTAAGCCACTGTCTGCTGCTCTGGTTAATCTTTTGTATAGTGTAAAATGAGGGCAGGTGTTAAGCTTGAAAGCCAGTTTAGCCTGCAGACTCATTTTATTCTCCACCATGGGTTTCTGTTGCATCTTTTATAATGTCTGAGACCTACCTCTGTCCAACAGGGACAGTGAGGAAAATATGTGATAAGCTGCTGATAACATTTCAGGGAGTCTTTTCAATCACATATGAAAACAGCTTGATTTAAGTCTGCGGAGAAACACATCAGCAGACCATGAAGTCAGCCATAAGAGCAGGAGAAGACACTTTTGATGAATGACTCAGCTGCTGTGACCTCATAGGCAGCAGATCAGAGGTCACAGTGGAGGTGAACCAATCAGAGGGCAGGAAGCATTAGATCTAAAGGGCTCATAAATATCTGATTGTCAGTGCTGTAAATCTCCAGCATGGAGATTCATGTCCACATGTATGAGAATTTCAGTCTTCTCTCAGTATGGCCTTGTAAATTTGATCTTAATGAGCTCTCTGTGAGGATTAGCTCAGATTAAAGGAGTTTCTCATGCTCGCCCCACAAGCTTGTTAGAATGCTAATTATGTAACCTAGGTGCAATCATTTCAGCCCTTTTGCACAAAACCAAAGCTCTAATTTGATTTCAAAGTAGAGTGATGAACAAAGCGCTACATGCACTAAATCCATGTAAGACAGCACTTTTCTGTTTTTAATATGATGTTGTTTGCGTGTGTGTTCCTGCTATAGTAGCTTTTTGCTGGTCACATACCAGAGAGTCACTCACTGTGAGTGGTTAGAAACACCAGCCCTCAGTAGTGGGCAGTACCACTTAATCACCACTCAACCCGGAGTAATCCCAGAAGAGCAATACCCTTGTAGAAGAGGAGTTTAACAAGAAAAAGACTCCAGTCCCAACCACTTTTCCTTTTTGTTTCTTTTAGGGAAATGATGAGCTTTAGTCATTTCTGCATGTTAACTATTTAGGATATTGTTTGTTTAAGCTCTTAAACACCAAAGTGCTGTTGAAAAAGTTCATGCTGAATTTTTTTGCACTAATTACAGAACATTTTGAAGCCAGTAGAGCTGTCAGGCTACACCATTAATCAGGATATTAGGGTCTGGAATTCACATGTTACATTTTGATCATGCTATTTTGTTTGCTCTTTTTATTTATTTATTATTTATTCTTTGATGTGTGAAAGTGCTTTATCCCTGGTTAAGCTCACCGCATTACCTACTAAAAGTTGCTTCCCCTAGAAATAAAAGCAATTTAAAGGTGTAGTGTGCGACCTTCTAATCTTCTAATCTAATGCACTATTTGTCAAAATCACCGTATTTCTCCTCTCCATCCACAAGATGTCACCACTGACAGCATGTTGAAAAAAAAGTCTGGTTTCAATACACAGCCTTGGCTCTGAATTTCAGCAGGTAAATACTGTGGCTCAGGCCGAGACACCAAAACAGGGTACATCCCCCCTCATCCAGGGGGCGATCATACTCATGCGCAGATCAGACAGAGGGGGGAGGGCGAATAGTAGGTTACCTAGCATGCGCAGTTAGCGTAAGAGAGAGATACAATAGGTGCAGTAGCAATGGCTGAAAAACAGCCCAAAAGAAAAAGGTCAGAGGAGGAGAAAGTGAAAACGAAGGGCAATGACCATGAAAGAGGGAGATAACTCCGCGAATTGATAGACCTGAAAACGGACGCGGATGTCACTGTCTTTCTGCTGGATAGGTAAGCAACATTAGCTTTGTGGTGCTTCACCAAACAGTAACAGCCGTTGTTGTGGTGTTATCAATAATGGCAGTCGAGTTGTGGCTACTATTGTCTGACGAGTCAGGGTTACCTGTTAGAGTTAGGGTTACCTATATGCAGTTTCTACGGCCGTTTCCATGACGATACACGTCCATCAGCTTTTGGGGTGGAGCCAGGGGTGAGGTATGAAGGGAGAGGCGGGTCTAAATTCGTTTATCAACGTTTTCTCCCACATCACTGACTACACCTTTAATAGAAAGTGAAATGCATGTGACAGTAAAAAATAAGAAAAGCAAAAAGATTTTTTGTGAAAACCTTTTTGCTTTACTGTTAACCTCAACTGGGTTTCTACACAGAGGAAGAAACTTAAGTGTAATCACTGTCACACTAACTAGGGATCACTGAATGTGATTGTCATGTAAGCTGTTTTGTACACGCAGTGGTTACACAGTGATGAACAATATGTTTTAAAGAACATAGAAATAACTTATCTAAATGTTGATTTTCTTGCATTAGTTTGATTACCAAATCAAGAAACTTAAAGAGCCTCTTCACACAGTCAGGAGGTTACTTTTTAGCTCACATTGAATGCTGTGGAGCAGTAGCACAAGTTTTTAATTTTCATCCCTAAAAAAATCACACATCTGCGACACCTAAAATGTAATCATTTGGTTGCATCAGCTGTATGTAAGCTAACCTAAAGTACGACAGCGTTTACTCTATACTGTCAGTTGCACCACTTGAGTTAGTTATAATGTAGACTCAAGTTATTACTTATATGTTAAAGCTGCCTCCTAGTACAGTAGGTGTAAAATCCTCCATGAAATATGCTTGTCAGAGTGTATCATTCATAAAAATGGGATAATCTGGAGGATGAGGGGGAACAGATGGTCCTAGTGTCTGTTTGGTGTCAGTGGTGTTCTCTGTGATAAATAGCATCCCTAAGAAATGTAATGACTTCCTTGCTCTCACTTTTGTTTTCATCAGATGAGACAATTTCAGCTTCTTAGAAAATTTATTTTATTTTTATGACTTTTGATCTTTAATTCTGCTGTTTGGGAAGTGCAGAATAGTTTGCTGGGAATAATCAAATAACAGTACCCTAGTCATGTTATGTGTGGATTGTTACAGGGTTACTTTCAGCTGGCTTTTTCACACAGTTTTGGTGTAGCAACAATTTTTATGACTAAATCAAAACAAAAAAGTGTGTCAGGATTAATAAAGGTCTGTCAGTTGCTGCAGTATTGTAATAACTTTTGGAGACAATGCACTATTTGTCAATCTACTACTTGTTTCTCTTTGGTTTTTCTCTCTAAAATTATGCTGTGTTTATGCTATAAATTTTGCATGCAGTCGATAGGTTGATTGCATGTTTTTTAATGTATTGTGTATGTGTGTATTGTGTGTTTTGATCAATGGCTGCAAATCAGTTTACCTTTAAGGAACAACCAATTAAGTGAAGTTGAAGTTAAAGCAGAAAAATGACTGTCTTTTGTTGAAATACTATATAAATAACTGGTTAAATACATGATAAGCAACCAAGCCTGTTAACTTCTCACACAATAAACATTCTATTATTGTGTGACTTCACCTTAAAGTTATCCATAGGAACATGAAAAACATGTTTGGAGATACAAGAATCTTTAACAGGAGATTAAAACAGTGGTTACTGGTTACTTATCTGCACAATTCATAGAGTGATTAAAATTGAAGTTGTATTTGTTTGACAACCTAAGTTCTTAATGATCTGATTCTATTTCTTGGATCAAGAGAGCCCTGCTGCATCCTCTTTGAAACCTTTTTTCTTTGTTCTAATAATCATCTCTTTGCCTGAGCACACCAATACACATGTATATGGTCGTGAAGGCACAGGTGCATCGACACACATTCATAGCAACTCCAAGGCCCTTCCCTGCTCTCATTTCCCCCGCTCTCTCTTATTTGATGTGTAGATTAAAGCCGCTGTCTGAATCAGGCTCCCTCGCTGCCTCAGCGTCTCTCCGCTCCTCCTACCCTGAAGTTTTTCCTCTTCTCTCTCTGGCTTTTTGAATTTCTGTTCCCATTTCTCCACACAGATGAAATAATCACACATCAAAATCTGATTTCTGTGTGTTTAAGAAATCCTTGTGTCCTCTCTGTGAGCTCAGCCTTAATGAGGTGTGCTTGTAAAATAGTTAGAGGTCTCTGGTCACTCGTTGTGTCGGCCCCATTAAGCTCCGTGCCGGTCAATAACTTCCACAGCTGATTGGGTCTCACAAAGAGAAGGAAAGGAGGGAGGAATCCTCAGGAGTGACGAGAAGATAGGAAACACAGAGGGAAATGATGAGACTAGAGGCAGTGTTCATTTCCACAGCAAATTATGACCAAAATGTTTGTTGACTACCTTTGTATGGATAAAAAGAGACTAAAACTGGATTAAAAAATAGTATATCTCAGGTAATACTCTGACAAAACGTACTTTTACAATTCACAGCACTGACAGTCCATTTGCATGAATAACTCAAATTATTCTCATTTTAGCTCAAGAGGTAATATAAGGAGGGAGACATTTTGACTAGATACAAATATCTAGGTTCTTTTTTTGACTTAAACTTAGAATTTTTTGTGTAATGTCTGCCAAAGCTACACTAAAGGCCCTTTTGGAGTACATCTCAAGATTCAAAGTGTGCTTCAGTTTGCCAGTATGTACTTTCTATCTAATCTTTCTAAGATTAGATTATGTGCCAGGATTATGCCTAGTTGTGTTCCAGGCATAAAATGAATTGAACAATTCTGATATTATTATCATTTTGTCATTGTAGTAGCAGAATTCAAGTTTCTGGGTGTATTATGTGCCCTGGAAAGTACATGGAGGATCATTTTATTTGAATTTATCAGCAAATACACTTTCATTAAACTGAACAGCATATGTGCATCTTATGCTTAGCAAGCTCAGTGAACACATAGAGGTTATGGGAGGCAAATCCTCAGTCCATAGATTACTCTCTTCTCCACTGTGTAGGTATGTTACCTCCAGAAACCTGTGCCTGCTGATGCAGGAGTTGTAGTTTCCTTACGTCATCGATTGATTGCCATGGTCGTGATTGGACGGCTAATAGAACAAAGCTAATGGTAAAATGAAACACAAAGACTTTGTAAATTATGTGCTAAGCAGCTGGCCAACTCTTCATCCACAACAAATCTACAAGCCCATTTGTCTTGCTTTACACCCACCCCAGTCAAGCGGTGCCTAATCAAGTGCTCAGCACCATGCAGCTGGATCCTGCTCGACAAGCCCCCTACTAGATGTGTTTACAAAAGCCTTTAATGACAAGATTGCAACGTTCATTTGCAAGAAGATGTGGCAAGGAGAGCACTAAATAATTTTCAACCAGGTAATTTCAAAATATTAAATCAAATGGCCACAAGTGAGGCATGGACAGGGTGGATATTAGTGTATACAGTATATTTGATAAACATTCAAATTCAGTTTGGAAGAAATATATCAGCCTAAAAAAAGTGCATTATTTTAATTAAACTTAAGAGGGTAAAAAATGATGAGAGTACTTCTAAAACTAATATAAATTTTCTTTAAGAGACTGAGACCAAGTCCAAAATAGCTGGCAAAATTATTGCTGCTCTAAAAAGGGGGGGGGGGGGGGGGCAGGGCGGGCAAAAAGTGTAACAAACAAATAGGGACATGACAAGCTTCACACAAATAAGGAGATAAGACCAGAATTCTTCTCACGCTCTCTCGCTCCCGAGGGAGATGGGTGAGTTAGATTTGAGTGCTCAAGCTTGCGTAAAGAATAGCGGATTGAACACATACACACTCATAAGAAGCAAAGATGACAAAATGTGCAGAATAACAAGCATCATATACTATCAGCTCACTTTTACATGGCTCTCAGGCTTTACGTGCGAGTGTTTGAGATTCCCCCTCGAATCCTCTGCCACTCAAGTGTACGACTCTTAAGTGTGTGTCTGCACCCAGTACCTGCAACAGCATGTATTTGTGTGTATCTGTCTGGTGGTGTGTTTGTGTTAATTTGTCACACAGTTATCGGTGGCGAGCAGACACACCGACGGAGTGAGCGGTGGGGAAAATCCTCTTTGTAAAGTAGGTCATGGAGTTAGAAGCCTCGCGCCGGGATAAGCTCGCTTTAGCATGTCTGCTAATTATGCCACCGCCCTCTGTGCTGAGTCACATCGCCAGAAAATCCTCCGGAGCAGACACTGAGGGAACCAGGGGGTAGATGGATGGATGTCTGAGCGGCTGTGTGTCCTGAAGTTGATAAAATGATAGGAACGGTTAAAGCGCATAAAAAGTTGCCTTATTGATTTTGTGTCAAAATTCTTGTTTTAATGGTGTCAAACAGGTAGTGTGTGAATGGGTCTAAAATAACTTGCTAAAAGAATGAATGGTGGCTGAATTCCATTTAGCTGCTTAGGTCTTCCCATTGAGGATGTTGGCTCCCTGTCTCACTGGCTGTGTCCTTCAAAGGCTGCATTTGAAATCTGAATGTGTCACAGTGTTGCAACAAGGCTGCCCCATTTCAAAGCCTTCTTCAACTGCAGCAGAAAAATGCTGCAGTTTTTCAATATTATGCCAACCTGTTCAAGGATTTAATATCATATTACACACATTCTAATCCATGTAACAATATTTGTCTTTGACTTGAAACACTGGGGAATTTAATGGTGTTATTTCATATCTGCTATTTGGCTTTGCTTGACTTTACTATTTCTTGGTACTACATGATTTTTTTTCCATGACACTTTGATGGGACTTTATTATTTCAAGTAAAGTTATCGTGGCTTGGCTTCACAAAACAGCCGTGTCATCCAAAATCATTCTAAAACAAACAAATATCTATAAAACAGGAAATATCAGTCACTATCTCTACATCCCTTGTCAAAGTAGCTCTTAAGTTTAGAGCAAGATTAAGTGCTGATGTTATTAATTTGATGTTAATGATTTAAGAATAATGAGAAGCCAATTCATCATGGTGGTCCAAATATGAAATCAGAAGTAGTTTGATGACTTGATTGGATTTAGAACAAGTCATGTTTTCCACTAAAGAGGACTCTACTCAAACTACAGGTTCAAATGCCTGTAACATAACAGTAGTAGATTATTGTAACACTGTCAACAAAAAGTGACCTTTCCTGACTGAAAATCAAATTTTGTCAAAACTGTTTCCAACCTTGTTTAAAGGTCCCATGTCCTGGTGTGTTTGACCATTTTCATCAATAGACAACCCTTGTCTATTAAAGAGACTGTGAGGAGTTTTTAAGTAATTACAAAAAAGTCTCACTTTTAGATCTATGCCTGATCGAAATACACACTTATTGATGAGTTTTATAGCATCTAAATAGGTTATCTATAAATGCTATTCCTTAGCCTCCTGGTCGGGTCATACAGGGCTGGACTGGTCTGGATACTCAACTTCAGGAACAAGACAATTAAAACTAGAGCAAATTTATATTATTTTATTATTTATATTACACGGCTGAGAGTGCCAGGCTGTAAGTAGCGATATATAGCCGTCTACAACTACGATAATAACTTTTCCCTGCATTGCTTGTCGTCACACATCCAAAATTACCACTACGTAACTAGAAAGAGATACATTACCTCGTGGCTTTGCATCCTGTAAGTTGTTGAAAAATAAGTTGTAAAGATGCAGAGTTCCGACAAAGATCCATGCTGCATTTACCATAACAAACACATTTGGCTTCACGTCTCCGGTGCGTTCAAGTTGTAGTCAGAAGTAGGAAATTTGAGCTCCGAGTGGGAAACTAAAACTGGAACGTCCCCCGAAGTCTGAATTTCCTACTGGGAACTCAGTGAAACCTCGCCATCCCGAGGTGTCAATCGAAGATGGATGCCCCCAGTGTGAACAGTTATTTAGCTCCTGTAATAATCAATTTATTTGCACTTTTGACTGGGGTGTGTCGCTCTAGATCAGCTGTATACATAGTATTGTTAGATTTATATTTACATAAATGCTGCCATAGTGATAATCACATTCTTCATACAACAACGCAGGGCATGCTAACAACAGCTAACAATAGCCTGGTAGTTAGGCATGTTTTTTTCTGACTTCAACTGGAACGCCGATAAGTCGGAGATGATGTCACTCCCATTTCCGAGGTTACAGGAACGCAGCATTACGCCAGCGATAAATTCTCCTCATAGCACCTTTAAGCGAGGATTTGATTTTGGTTTAAAAAAAATGCAGTCTCTGTAAAGGATCAGTAACAGCTGTTTTTCTTTCTCCTGTGTTTTGGTCAACTTACTCACAAGATGTCAGTGCCCTGTTTTTGCACGCGAGTGGTACAGTAACACTTGAGAATTAAAACTAATTAAGACCCAAAATATTGGATTAGAACAGTTTAACAGTCAGTTTCATAAGAATGACTCAAGTTTAGCAGTAATGTTTTGCAGACAGAGAGAATATTTTGGCTTTTTATATCAGATGTTGTAATCGCGATGTTGGGAGCTGAAATATTTTACATATTTTGTTTGTGCTTGTTAGTAATACACACCTGAAAATTAGACGTAATTTAAGAGTAAAAAATGCATGTTGTAAGCGAGAAATTATGGTACATTCAAAACAGTCTTGGATGAACTGAAAAGACATGTGTAGGTGGAGGTCGTATAGCTATTGCATAATAAACCCCTGGAGCTGAACAGAGTGTTTTCAGGAGGCATAGCATCTTTCTTCTTAAAAATTAAAAACAAGTGTCATATTCTCTGCTCCAAAGGCTCCTTCTAACAACATTAAAAGAGAAGACAAACAATTTTGGGGAAAGTGGAAATAGGACCCTTAGATTGTAACTCAGCTTGTTTTTAGACACATCTCAGAGTAAAAGCACTCCATACAGTCCTGGTCATCATTATTGGCACCCATGAAGTTAAAGTACACAATGTGACAGTCAAACAACTTCTTTACAAACCTCTCTAACTTTGCTCTGCATCACTTTATCAGACTCAAACTTGGCAGAACTAATGTTCACATATTAAGGTTCGTAAATTATACTTCATTAGCTACTATGATCATGCAGTCATATTTAGATTAGGCAGTTTTAATTGCAACCACTTGAAGCCTACAAGGAAAAGAACACCCTACCAACAATTAAGCATGGTGGAGGTTCCATAATGGTTTGGGGCTGCTTTGCTGCATCGGGTACTGGAGGCCTTGACTGTATCACAGAAATCATGAAATCAGAGAATTATCAAGAAATTTTAGAGCCAAATGTCCTACCCAGTGTAAGAACACTTGTTTTGAGTCGAAGATTGTGGGCCCTCCAGCAAGACAAAAACCCAAAGCCCACATCCAAAAGCACGCAGGAATAGTTGAAAAGGAAAAAAATTGCCTATTTTAAAATGTCCAGCAATGAGTCCTGATCTCAATTCTATTTAAAATCTTTGGTATGACTGTAATCTGCCATTGGGGAAAAGAAACCTGCAAGTGTTCAAGAGCTTGAACAATTTGCATAGGAAGAGTGGGAGAAAATACCAGCTGAGAAGTGCAAGAAGCTTGTAGATGGCCACAAGAAACATTTGGAGGCTGTCATCAGTGCAAAAGGGTGTGCAACAAAAAACTGAAGAGGGGTGCCATTATTGCTGCACATGCTTTTTTTCAGTTCCCTCTTTGAAATTACAATGTGTAACTCGTAAAAATGTTTTTGTTTTTTTTAAGTGTTTTGGACCTTCAATTAAAAGATCCTGATGAAGTAAATTTTGTACATTTCAATTTATTTCTAAAGATATTCTTAAAGTAATGAAAATAATGAAGGGGTGCCAATAATACTGAGCAGGACTGTCACTGCAGTCACAGTAATGCAATTGGTAAATCCCTTAAGTGTCATAACATTATCATATGACTTTCACAGTGCATGCATGTGTATTTGTTAAGTTGCAGTCTACAATAGACAGCCACGTGTTTTTTAAATTTATGATGCCTGATAAGCACCAGACCGTACAGTCTGTATAACTGACAGCTCCATCTCTTCTATGTTGCTGCACATGTTGGGATGTAAATCTAAAACCTATCTTTTTGTTCCTCTGAGCTTAACTTGGACCAACACGAGAGGATACAGTCAGAAAAACAATCCAAAGTTCTGTTTTTTTAAACATATAAATAATGGATAAGGACATTATGACTGGGTCAGTGCACACATGAATATAAATGACAGAGAATAGGAAGACAGGGAAGCTGTATTTTGTTGAGAAATTGTAAAATGGCAGTTGCTGTGACCTGGAAAAAATTAAATCTGACTCCCAGTCACAAAAATGAAACCACATTTTCTATTTCTTGGACTGTGGTTGTCACACTTCACCAGTTTAAGCCAAATGCCAATGGGAAAGGCGATGGACAGTGGTACAGTAGGTAGTGCTGGGGCCTCACAGTGAAATGATTGCTGGTGTGACTGCCGGTGAGATTTCATGTTTTCCTAGTGCATGCGTATGTTTTGTCAGGATACTCCAGTTTCCTCCTGCAGACTGAAAACATGCTTGTTAGGTTACTTGAGCTACAGTCTGCTTCACTTCTGCTTGGTAAAGTACACAGTTATGGATGTTTCCACTATCAGATGAGGAGGAAATATAACAAACCAAATAAATAACCAACCCAAGCTGTATCAAACCAACCTCAAAGGGTGGAGCTTAAAGCACTGCAATCTGTTCATGGTTACAAAAATGGTCAATTTGCATGAGACAGCAGCTAAAATGAAATTACATACATCACCATGTTTAAATAAACTGTGGATTTAGAGGGAATTGTTCACTGCAGTTGCTGTAAAGAATGTCTGTGGGAAACAATGTTCCATGGAGAACTGGATTGCAGAGAGTCCTCTATTGTTGCTCTTTGTTTAAAATCCTGCTCCAGACATCACACATTTACGTAGCTGTCGTATCCCTCTCCTCTTGTCTCCCCGCAATAATTAAACAAACAAGATCAGAGTCAACTGCTCCAAACCATCCAAAACTGTACTGAACCAGACCAGACCGCTCAGTGGAAACAAGGCTTTAGTGACCCTAAATTTCCCTTTGGTGTGAGTGCATGTGCGAATGGCTGGCTGTCTCTAAATGTCCCTGTAAATGGCTAGTGGTAAGACAAGGGTGTACCTCACCTCACGCCCAAGGTCCGCCAGCTTCAGCCTCCTGTCATTGTGAAAAGGACAAGTGCTATAGAGAAGGAAAGGATAAAATAGGTAAAATCAGGCTATATAAATCCCAGTGATGATTACTCCTAGCACTGGCTGTGAAAAGGATTTTTAATTTAGCTGATTTTTGCATGAGGCAGTAGATTTAAAAAACAAGTTAATGACTGTCATGCTCAAATATAATTTCTCATTCTTACTCATAATGATAATAACAACAGAATCAATATGGCATGAGTGTATTTCACTAACCTTTTAACTTCAAAGTTTGACCCATGTCTCATTTGTTAACAATGAGGAGGTGGGTTATGACTTATATAATTATCAGTGAGTCAAGGGAGCTCCAGTTTTTTTGGCTTCACTTCGACTATAAGCTTTTTCTTTGTCCTTCTAAATATGTAGCTTGTAGCCTTTAGGTTCTGTCTTATCTAAAGAGGGATGCACAATATTGGATTTTTTTAAAGTATCTATTAATACAACTGATATGCTAGTACTTCAGAACGTTATTTGGCCAATACCGATATTGATACTGGTATATCAAAAATAACTGAAAGTAGTTTTTTTGTTACCCTTGTTATATGCAAATACATATTTTTCAGTGGCAGTAATGTATTAGGGGAAGATATGTAAAGTAATTTTCATATCTGCTGATACAGATTTTTAGCTCTTTAAGCAGTTATCTGCTGATACCAATATCATCGCTTATTGGAAAAAGAAATGTGTGAATGGATGATTAACTTTGTGCAGCCTTCCAAACAAACATACATAAAGTTTTCATATGCAAAATAACTGAGCATGAAAACAGCTTGACTATCACACGAGGCAGTGATGGCTGTGTAATGGTGTGTGGGGACAAAGATGCGGAGCAGAGCCAGCTACGAAGAGCTCCGTTAAAGCCCAAGAGAGTGTGTGTTAGCCAGAGAGAGAGAGTAAGACCGGGCACAGTATATTGTATCTCTCCACTCGCAGACAGGCTGTGAAGTCTTGAACTGTCTGCCCTTTATTTCTCCCTCTCTTTGACTCTGCTCTGTCTCTCTTTGTTTTTCTCCATCTCCCTCACAGTGCACTCTTTTATTCTCGGCCTGTGTTTCCCTCCTGGCTTTTTTCCTTTTATCTCCCTGCCTGTGTTTCATGTCATTGTCCATAACAGCTCTATCACACACACACATATGTGTGCAAGGCTCAAGATGCATCAGAGCTACGCAGCTATGACTGTTTTTTTTTTTTCAGGCCTACCTGGAATTTAAAACCAAGTTGGTCATTCACGACTAAAGACAGTTGAGTTTTCATGTATTTTTTCTAATTATTGCTAAAAGTAAACGATAGGGGGCACAGTTAAGAGTTTTAAAAGTCCTTTTTCCTGAAAAATAATCCTCACAAATGAATATTTATGTTTCCTGGAGCATAAACACAAAACATGAAGTGGTTCAGTTTGGTACAGTACAGTCTGCAGTTATTTGCATTTGCAAGGTTGGGGAGGACACAAAAAACATGCACACTGTCCTACATTTCTGGCACCCTTCTGCTGGGATTTGTACCTATCCAACCCTGAAGGGTGGAGCGGACCAGTCTGTTGTTCTTTGATCTGTCAAAAAAAATGACTTTCCTCGTGACACGCTATTAAATTGACCAATTCAAAACATGCTTAGATAGCCAGTGGATGCTTGTTAAGTTATTTTAAGGCTGTTATTGAGAGCGAAAGAATAGAGCAGCTATGCTCCATAGATGACCTCTGAGGTACAGAGCTGTTTAGGAGTGATTGGTATGCTTCTTTATTGATTGTGTTGGCAGGCAACACTGGATTTTACTGCTTTGGTTTTGTGATTTTATGTAGCTGCTGCAGCAACTTAGACCCCCTCTAACAAGTAGGGAGAGAAATAAAATAAATCTGGCTTGGTTTCAACAAGTGGGAGGGATCAATATTATTTACATTTATGGCTAAAAATTCCCTTATCCATGTTTTTTTTTTTATTTCATGCTTTAAAGAGCTCATTTAATGTTTTTTTTAGTTTATCTGCCCTTTAGTTTAACATTACTCCTCAAAGTGATATTGAATACCTACAAACAAAACAAAGAAGCCTGTGACATTAAGGGCCCTAATTTCGGGGCACAGTGCAGGGGGCACAGTGCAGGGGGCGCAGAGCCGGCCCACCCCGTGCAGTGTTAATTTCGCCAGCGCACCACCACGCGCTGTCAATTTGACAATTGGGTAGACCGTCTGCGCAGAGATGGGTGTGACGGTGCACCAGGGGGAGGTGTCGACAGATTCATGTTGGCGCAGTGACTATTTCGTGCCAAAAAACTGTGCGGAAGGTGTGCTGAAAGCTCGCCAGCTCCACCCTGGTCTATTCTCAGCGCAGGCGAAGCACACCCTCCACAGCTGTAATTTGGTGACAGTCGTACATGTGCGCACACGTTGACAAAGCCTCAGAGGCAGGTTTCCAGAGTGTCAGGCACATTTTAATGCAATAAACAATCACATCAATCACTATTTAATGTAACCGTCTGAACCAGCATATACATTTGTATCTGTATTAACTGTCCCGTCACATCTGATGTCGGATTAAAGCCGTTTGTCATAATGGAAACGTTTGATGCACATCTTACAAGTCAACAATAAACAGCCTTAACATCTGATACTGAGTATATATCTGGCTTCTCTCATTTCATTAAATTCAAAGAAAAGAGGGAGAAAAAAGATGAAGAAGAGGAGAGAAAATAAATGTATGTCACTCAGGATTTACTTGTGATTTCCCATATTCCTCTATTTTTGTCTTTATTTTTAACGTGATCTAAAAGATGGAGTACATTATTGCAAGGAGGATGAGGCGGAGACTCTGGGAGAGTATACAGTATATCACAAAAGGCTCTGCTATTTGGCGATGACAAACCAGGAATGCAGGTGGATCACAAGCATTATGAATGGATAAGCCAGCTGCTGTGTAACTGTCTCTTAATTTTGTACTCCTATTAATGACAAAGGAACAGATTACATCTGTCCCGGGAGCTGGCCCACACAGTGATGCGCTTCGTGGCCTCTGATGCGCGCCCCGATGGCCAGTCCGTTCTCCCAGTTGCTGAAGGGACAGCTGCTCTGGCCGTCTCTGCTACCGGGTCTTTCCAGCACACTGTGCGGTGGCGGGGATCATTCAGACCAATCAGACGGTGCGCCTTGGCCGCAGCGCATTTAAAGGCAAGGAGAGGCGGTCATTTGATTGGTGAAGACAGCACTTGGCTGTCTTAAACCCACTCACGCCTTTTCTCCTCCCTCTCTGGCACTTGCGCGAAGAGGCAGGGACAGAGGCGTGGATGCGCCTCTCTGCGCCTTTCTTCGCCTTGGGTGCGCCTCTCTTGGCACTGCAGGAAACTTGCAAAGTGCGCTGGTCACGCCCTGTCCCCGCGGCGAAGGCCGGAGCAGGGCAGGTGCGCCTGTGACTGCGCCTGGTCTACGAAATTAGAGCCCTAAGACTTCTCCATTCTCCAGAGTTTTCTTTTCACTATGCAGGGCCAGCAGTTTCCTGAAATGTTTCGTTCCCTTAGCCTAAATTAGACCTACCTGTGTGTTGTCATACCATAGTTTCATTCATTTTTGTTTCTGGATTGTTTGCTATAACTGCTGAATTTTCATTGTACTGATTTTTTATTTGTCAGAAAAATTTTCAATTATTAGGTTATTTTACATTATCAAAATAAATATTCATTCATTCAGTCATTCATTCATTCATTGTCTATTTAAGCCAATTGGTGTGCAATAGCAAGCCTGGCATGGACCTTAGAATGAAAGCAGAGTTTTTGACAACATGATGCAGAGCAGCACTGAACTGACCAATCACCACAGAGTAGACCTGTATACCAATCTAAGCAAAGCATGAAGTGGGGTGTAATTTTACACAAGATGATACTTACAATTCAACATGAATTGTCAGAGGATGTGTGATTTCAAGTATGAGGAAACCAGAAACATGATGAAATATTTTTTCATTAAATATCAGGAGTGCTGTTTGTTTAAATTTGTTGACACAAAAAATATCCTTTTTTTTAAAAACCCATGGATTTATCAATAAGAGAAAAGACAACTTCTCGCAACTTCCACATGAGTGTGTTCTGACAGCTTACATTTTATACTTTATACCACTGCAGTTGCACCCACCTACCCCCTCCTCTGATTGGTCTGTAATGTGTGATTGACGGAATGATCATCCAGTCACCCGCAGAATATACTTTTGACAGGCTCTACTCATTCTCAAACACTATTTATGGGCTGTGGTCAGATGGACTCGTAAAATATACTGAATGGATCACCTGCTGCGTCCGGTTAATTAAAGCTACTGGAAACCTTGGCGAGTTGGCCCTGGCCTTAAGACTGACTTTTAGCTGCCCTGCTTTAACAAACTCTGGATGATTTATGAAGTCTTAGTTCGCAGTAGCATTTTTTAAGATCAGGGAAGCAGAAAATGTTCATATTTCTTCAGCTCATGTTTCATAGACCTTATTCAAGCATATGACCAAAAGTTCACCCAAAAATCATATAACCACGAGATGATGTAACAGGACCAGTGTTGAAAAATCCTGATTGATTTCTTCTCTGAAGGACTCATCACTGCACCACTCTGCACTCGTCTGATGGTGATTATGTGTCCTTTCTCTTTCCAGCCGGTTTCCACTGGAACTGAAATCATCTTCCATTAATCCTTGCTTGTTTAGGGGGCACACCACAAAGTTGCCTCAAGTACTGACCTACATACCTTTCATTTTTTGCAAGTGTCCACACAAGTAAAAAAACGTCTCATCTCTTCAGACTGGAAGAAAACTGAGCTCAGGCCTTTGAGCTTTACATGATCACACACGCAGATCAGCTGCCAATATATGCTTCTAAAGCTGGGGTCCGTATCAAAGAGGACAAATTGTATACACATTTTTTAAGCTGTTAATTTGTTTTTAACTGTGAGATTTTTCTCTGATCTGTTTGCCATCAATGAAAATGCCGAACATAAGAGGAGCTCTTGGACCATCTTCTTAAAATGAGCAGGCCATTTGAGCTCACAGCTTTCCAACTTTTCATCTGAGCAGCTTTGAACACTGCTCTGCTCGTTTCGTACTTGTTTCGTGCTTTTTAGGCAGCACTTGGCAGAAGTGCAACATCTTAAAGTGTACAACAACATATCATCAGACATGTATTGACAAAAATGCAGTTTTAATTCATTTTTATTCAGCTGCAGAGAAGGTTATCATCAGACCAGAGCTTGCAGTGATTAATGAGTAAATGGTTAAAAATTGAGATGCAATTATCCAGCTGACGTTCACTAAAGAGTATATAGGAAGGAGAAGTGCTGAGTGATCAATCTGATTTAATAGTGCTCAACAGCTAATGATTTTACACGTGTTGCTGCTGAAGTACAAGCAGGTGAAAAAGCAGCACACGTGTTACCTGCAGTGGTTCAGATTCTTAGCAGTTAAACTATACTGTGGATGTATGGTTGTCTCATGTAACAGAGGTTGTCAAATAAATCATACTTTTTGATCCTTGAAACAGTTTGTCTGCTGTTAACAAGCTTTTAAAATGCTTATTTCATTAGTTATTTTAAACACAGTTACCAAACAGCTGCAATTATTCAAGTTTCTTGTTAGAGCCTGAATTCTATTGATTTAAAAATTAATTTTGAAAACAATCATGATCAAATTCTATTTCTTTAACTTAAAATTGAAAACACTCAAATGTATGAATATGTCAACATAATTTAGGTATTTATTTTTCAGTGTTCATACTGCCAATTTCAATATCTTTGACCAAAGAGTTTTTGAGCAAAGTTCAGATGAACCTTAAAGAGCAATTTTTTTTCAAGCCAGTAGTTGCAAGGTGCAACAGTTTGGTTGATGTTTATGCAATCCTGTGAGCTTGAAAGTAATGTATCCTTTGCAAGAACTGATTATTGTTTGCACAGGCTTAACAAGATTCACCAGCAGTATTGTAAAGCAGAAATGTTATCTATAGGGGTGCTGGTTTGGCAGTGTGGTTAGAAACCATGCACATCCCATATACACACTTCTGCCGGTCCAGGTTTGAATCCAGCCTGTGACCAGTATGCAGAGTGTCTTCCCCTACTCTCTCACCCCCTTTTACGAGCCTATCCACTGTCTATCTCCTCTCAATAAAGGCACAAAATGCCCCAAAAATACATTAAAAAAAGAAATGTTATCAGTTCAAATGCAGAACTATCTCTACCCTTACAACACCACAGTTAAAAAGAGCTTTTTTCTATGATGTTCCCTATTCTCATCCCAAGTCATGTTAAGGTAATTTTTAATGTCTTGGTCCTGCCTTCAGACATTGATGTGGACATTTAGTCTTTAAGTGAGCAGAAATCTCTTCATCCTCTGCATCCATCCGTATTCACAAGGGTATATTAACTTAAAGTAGGACAAATGGTTCAATATCTTATTGAGGATAGTTGAATCTCATTGTATAGTATTGATTTCAGTTGTATAGTATTGCATTTGACCCTATCATATCATATTACACTGTGTCATGTCTTATTATGTTTTTTTTTTACCTTACTCTTATTGTATTTTATTCAGTTAAGTAAAACAGAATTATTTCATATTGCGTTATAACATACCTAACCATTTTTAACCATACAATTTAATTTTCAATTTCTTTGCATTGCATTTAATCAGTTAATCAGTCATGCAATCATTACTTATATATTGCCAAATTGTAACAAATGTTATCTCAAGAAACTTTACAATAGGGTAGGTCAGTACATTATCCTTTTGTTAATATAGTTTTATTTTGTTTGTAGTTATTTTTGTCTACTTTTTATTTTATTAATCTAGACTCAGCTTGAGTCCACCAACAGCACTTAGTTGTTCTGCAATTAAATTAGGTATAATAAATGAAAAAAATAGGTTATTTGTTAAATATGGTTATTTCTGATGTTGCTTGATTAAGGATAAAGCAGGTGGAGTCAAGTGGACCCACAGCAGCAGGTTGTCAATGTTAGTAGTCATGGCTGGGGGATATATGTGAGACAATTGCAGGAGCTACTCTGTATTTTAATGGATTAACCATTCTGAAGTTCATAATAGGAACTGTCATGATGATAGGATGGAGCAAAACGAAAGGCCAAATGTTAGCAATTAGAGTTAAAGCTATGTAGGCCCACAGCAGCAGACTGTCCACACCAACAATCCAGAGCAGCCTGCAAGACAAATCCAAGAGATGAGTACAAAAGCAATAAGAGAGAAGGAAGAAAGAGACATGGGAAGTTGTAAAGTTACATATTTAAAAATTCTGGCACAAGGATCCCTATCTATAACATTTAAAACACCTCCTTTCAATTCTGTACATAAAAGAAGTTGGAAAGGATTTGTTTTTTTCCAGAAATCCTGTCATAAATGGAAATTCTGACCTAATTTCGGTGCTAACTTAAACCACCAAAGTCATTAGATTTCATCCTCAGGAGATTCTGCATATCTGTGCCACATTTCACATCAATCCATCCTGAAATTGCCTCAGTATTTCTCTGCGAGTGGAAGTGTTTGGATTGACAGACTGAAGGACCCACCAGACTCTGCCATCCCCGGAGCTTCCAGTGTGTCTAAAAATGGCAGCCATCATTATCGTCTGACTGTATTCGTCAGCACAGTTTGTCACGGCGGGCGACCAATCTCCCCACCTGCGTACGATGGGAAAATCAGTATTACCGAAAAGATCAGGGAAGAGGCCTTTCTGTGGGTGTGCAGATGAAATTCCAGGAAACCAGGGCAGGGTCAAACTCACAAAGTGAACACCCTGTGGCTCTCTTCACTCATCCTGTCTACATATCAGTATTCTGCAGACCACCTCTGCCTCCTCTTATCTGAATGGAACTGATTTGGCCCCTCACAGTAGTTTCCATGTCTGCCGTTTGTCGGTTTTTCCCCTGAAGTAACACATCAGCCCATTTTTCCTATATTTTTTCTCCTCTGTGTTTGTTCGGTGTCTTTTTCCCCTGAATCAGCTTCAATCTCTGCCTCACATGATGTTTACAGAGAGCTCGTGGACATGTTGGCCTCTTTCACATGCACCCCTGGAGCCTAATCTCTTTGGCCCCCCCGTCAGTCAGACCGACAGGCGTGACACCCACCTCCCTCACCTCTCCTTCTCCCTCCTCAGCTTTTGTGTTCTCTCAAGAGAGCCCTTCACCTCAAATATATCTAAATCTGTGAAAATCACACACGCAGCACTTCGGTCGAGAGTGCATCCCACAGTTTTTCCTCCAGTATGACGCCCTTAAGCTCATCGGCCACTCACTACATTTTGAACTCTGGAGTGAAAAAGTAAACAGAGAGTAAGGGGTGGTCAGTCCACGGCTGAAGGTCACCTCTGTTCCTGAGAGATAAAAAACAGGCTTTGGTTATTTTGACAGCTGGCCAGTTTTCACCTGTTGCCTGTTTTCCCCTCTGGCTGCAGGCGGACACACAGATAAAAAAGTGAAAGCTGAGGTGATCTTTTCACTCTCTTTTTTGTCTCGTTTAAGTTTGAGGACCTAAACACTGCAAGAAAATTCTCAAATATAACTTTTCTGCCATTAAATAAGCTCTAATTTTCTGGTTGCATAATATACACAAGTACAAAATACTTCAAATATTATTTCTCATTAACATCTCAGTTGCAACACATCTGATACAAAAGCCAAAATATTCTCTTTCCTGTGAAACATTCTCACCAAACTTTCGTAATTCTTATTAAACTCAAGTTTAAACTGTTCTACTTCAACATTTTGGGTCAATTAGTCTACCTTTGTGTAATGATCGTGTAATCCTCAAGCATTACTGTCCCACTCAGGTGTAAACACAGGGCGCTGCCATCTTGTGAGCAAGGGGACCACAATAGCTGCACTGTGATTGGTTGAAGACATCGGCATGTTGATAGCTGCTCTCTGATTGGTCAGTGCACTACGACTGAGCATGGTCGGGCAGAAATTGAGTAATTGCGCATGCATGAAGCAAACTGTGTTTCCGCATCTGTTTGAGAGGGAAAATCATGTATTTGCTGTGAAGGTACTGAAATTTTATTGATTAACTCCGCCAGGAGGTTTTGTCATTGCCCGCATCTGTTTTTTTGTTTGTTTGTTTGTTCGTTTTTTTCTCTGTTAGCAACATAACTCAAAAAATTATGGACAGATTTTCATTAAATTTTTAGGAAATGTTTGGATTGGGACAAGGAACAAATGATTCAATTTTGGGAGTGATGCGTATCACCATCTGGATCTGCCATGATGAAAAATGAGATTTTCGTGAATCACTACTGAATCAAAGTAGATATCATTATGAATCCAATTGCTTATGGTATGTTTTCATGGTGAAGGATTCTAAATATTTAGATGAAATAAAGGTAGGACCAATATTTATGGTGAAAATCATAATATGGGTGAGGACTGTAGCACTGTCAGAGGTCTGTGCTCTCCGAGTGCTTTTCCAGTTAAAACTTTGAATAAAGGTAATTTTTTGAGCTGTCAGACAGAGTATGTTTTGGACAAAAGTAGAGTGCGTTCTATATTGAAGTACATTATTTTTCAGGTAAAAACTGAAAATATGGGGTGCGTGCTATAACGAGTGTGTGTTATAATTGAGAAATTACGATAAACTTAAGCAACTTGATTTGTCTTAGTCTTGTCAAAATATCCAGAGACTCTTAAAATAAGCCACAAGTGTGATAAAGAAGATGAGAAAGGCAAAAATAAAGCCTGAATTTTTACTAATTAGCACAAGTTGTAATCAAGAAAGTGCTGAACAGTGTAAGTAGAGTGGAAGCTCGAGCAGATGGGTTTGGATGGTTTTTGTGGTGGTGGGATTGTAAGAATTTTATTTCTATAAGGGTGATAGCACAATTTTGTAATACGTTAAAGTGGTTTAAGGTCAAATTGATGAATCAGAAGAATATCAATCATATATTAGGTTGAGGTGACTTTTTACCTCTAGAGTCAGTTTCATGTTTGAGCCAAAATTGAGAAAAATGCCCCATACAAGCTTTAGATACAGAGCTTGAAAGTATGGGAGAGGCTTATGACCCATTTACCATGACCATTGACCCTTGACCCTCATAATGCTATCAATAAAACATTAAGGACATTTCTAAAATCTTTCAGTTCAATTCTTAAAAAGTCTTGTTCACAAATAAGGGATGAACATCAGGCCGAGTGACATTAAGCTTCAAACAGTGACCTCTAAAACTGAATCAGCTTTTCCCTGAGTCAGAGCGGACTTTTTTCTTCGGCTTGATAAAAACCCATCAAAGTATTTTTGAGACGTCTGATTCACAATCAAGAGGTGAACATGCACATCAGTGATTTAGGCATTTTATTTGTTCTAATAATGCTAATAATTTATTCTAGAGGCAGAGATGACCTTGAATACAGTATATATTCAGTTCCTTGAGGGTGGACCCATGGTGTTGCATTCAGAATAATGAAGATGAGGCCCATTAAATATCTGACAGTCTATGTTCATCTTAAACTTGGGGGGCGAATGTGTTCTTTACTCTCCAAGCTGCTTCCTCCATCCACCTCCATCCTACATGACAGTCTCCCCTCATTTCTGGTTTCTTTCCATCTTTCATTTCAGTTTGTGTTTATTTCTTTTTACTTCCGTCATATTTTTTCTGTTGTTGTTTGTTTTTGATTTTCTCCATAATTCATGTGTTGAATCATTTTTGTTTTCAGTTGATTTTATTGGTGGATTTGACCCATTCCCACTCTACCATGTCAATGAGAAACCATCTCATCTCCTCTTAAAGCCCATGTACCTGTAAGTATTTATGTCCTGCTGTGTCATCTTTTGTTTTGATGATTTCACTGTCTTACACATCACTTTAAGAGGATATTTAAGTACAGCTTCATGAAGTTACTGTGAATTATAGCCGAACTGAGGTTTAAATAAAGAAAACAGAACTAAACACCAGGGTCAACGTTTGCTTTGTTTTTCTTTACTATTAACTGTTGAACTTTTTTTATTTCATGACCAATTTACAGGATGTACTATTTTAAAACACTAAACTTAAACTATACAAGTAACAAACTCATATGTGGTTAATTGGACTGATTGTGGTTGTTATAGTGCAAAACAATCTTTTTTTAACAAATATGAATTATAATAAATACCACTCAACGAGGCCCGTTAATACTGGACAAAAACTGTCAAAGAGTTTGCACTTTAACACAAAGTTAAGGCAATGTTAAATGTTTCATTATTTTTAAAATCTATATAACATCCCACTGACATAATCATGTGATCAATACTATCCCAGGAGGATATACATGGCAGTAGAACTTTTTCTCAGTGTTGTTCGGCCCTATTTTCAGCTCAAAACACTTCTTGAGTTTCAAATAGATTCAGAAGTTTTTCAAAGTGTGTGTTTTTGATGACCTGGACATTGTTTTCCTGAGTGCAGAAGGCCAAAAATACTTTAGAAGCTACATTTTCAAAATATAAATGTGGACACGTCCATAAACTATTGAGAGAGGCAAATCTTTGCAGCAAGTCGCAAAGTCCCAGTGGACTGGTGTATGATGCTGAAACTGGAAAACTCTGGTTTGTGTTCCATTTTTTTCTTTCCTTTTATTTTGATCCAATACAAACTGGTTCTCATGTCTTTAATGAGATCATTTACTAATTAAGAACTGCCCTCCATACACCATTACATGCTCAGATTTGTCCAAAAACTAGCAATAACAAAAATAGTTGTTCATCGAGTCAGGGCAGTCATCTTTACTCACGTGTACCTGAGCTTTTTTTGGATTCAGTTCTTGATTAGTCAGAAAACCTCTCTGATGATCAGTGGTTTAGCTGACAGATGTTGGCTCACTTTCTTCAAATCTGAGTCATGACAGAGGAGTAAACAGCCCTCTAAAACATGTTTCAACTTGTCAGCGAGCTTCAGGGAGAATACACAGGCTTTTAGTGACACTGTTATGTGTTTTGTCTATGCTGGTGGTGTACATGTGGTTTCAGAAGGCTGTGGGCAGCTACTGCAAGACACAGATGTAGAAAAACAAACTAAAAACTCCCCTAAAATTAGATTAATCAATTAGGCTGGCCTGAGAACTTAATAACAATAAGCTGGGGAAGTCACGTTATAATTCTCTGCCAACATGACATGAATATTTTATGATCCTCTTGACAGTTTAATCAGCTCCGGCTCTAATGGGAGGGAGGACGTTTTCCCCCAATCTGGTGGGAGTTATATCCCGGAGAAATGTATCTAGTGTAGAGTGTGTTTATGTGCATGAATGTTTGTCTGCGGTGTATAAAAATCCCTTCTGTTTCTGTTGTCTGTAGGTCTACGTAAATAGAAGAGAGAGCATCCAGCGGGGAGGTGACACATCAAGTTCCCACGGAGACAAAACGGCTGTTTTGACACAAACATCCCAGCACACGAGGGGGGGCGCGCCACACATTCCTCCTCCTCTTGATTTCAGTCCTTTAGAACATGTCATTTACTGGTGTGCTGCCCAGAAAAAAACAACACTCCTCTGTGAGGGTCCATTGTTTTCCATAATGGGTTCAGGAATGAGGGGATTACAGTAAAACAAAGCCTCATATTTTTTATTTAGGGATGTATCAGTCATTTTCTTTGTATTGAGTTCCCTTAGCTGTGACCTGCCTGTAGTGATCCAAGTCTCCCTGAGTGCACGGCTGTACGGGACATGTACAGTACAAAAATATAAAGCCTATGTAATCAGGGACTGCCCAGCATTCCCACTTGGTGCTGCTGTGTCTTAGAGGTCTGGGTGATTTAGCATGTTATTGCTGGTTTGGCTCAGATCTTGGCCGGAGGGCTGAACTACAGTGCAGTCGGCGGAATGAGCCATTGTGCGCCGCCTGTTTACTTTAGGCCAGGATCTGTGTGCATAAATATCCCAGCAAAAAGCAGGAAGAGGTAGAGGGGAGGGGGGGGACAAAAGCACTACACCTACAGGGGGATGGATCAAAAATAGCAAATGTAAATAATGAAAGGAAAGCAGGAGGAGGGCTTTAAGATTTAGGTTTGAAATGTGAGTTGTCATGGATCTAAAAGTGTGAAATGCTGAGGTCAGACAACACGTTTATGCAGGACTGTAGTCCAGTCTGGCTGTCTGTGGGTCTCAGGCTCCATTGGCCCAAAAATTCAGCTGTTTTATTCCTTGTCGTTTGTCATTGTGAAACAGTTAAGGCCACGTCTGAGGTCCTGTCCACATGGAGATGAAAAAAATCTTTTAAAAAATATTTTCTGTTAACACAACATTGTTTCAAGAAATGTGTCCACATAACAACACTGAAAACCCTGTAGTGTATATGCCTGGCCTATAGGTGGAGCTGTAATGCTGCTGCAGACACACACCAAAACAGAAGAAGACATGGTGCATGCATATACAACATGAGAACAGTGAACAAACACTGGCATATGCTGTTCTCCATGTCTACTTATTGGTCACAGAAGATGTAGAGGAGCAGAGATTTTGCTGTAAAAGCCAGAATGAGCTTCTGCAGCACAAACGTGATGCTATAGTCCAGCATTGTATCAATTATTGTTGGGGTTCACGCATGCAGTTTATGGAAGAGGGAGGGCTGTGAGATCATCGTTTCTGGAACTGTTTGTAATTGTACACACAAAAAGCAAGGGGGGCTTTTGGAGATGTATTCACTCTGGGACTCGTTTGTGTTTTCAGGTTCCAAAAAGCTGAATGAGTTGAGGATAAATGCTCATACATTAAAAACGTATGCGGATACACCCAAAGTCATCACTGTGTGGATGGCCTCATGACAAAATTCTGTCTGTTTGTCCTGCCCATGGTTAAGTTTTCCATCCACCAGAGTTCATGCACATTTATTTATCTGCATAAAATCTTAATGGAAGCTCTTCAAATTGAAAAATATTTTAATTTCAAAGGAAGATTTCAACACTGAAGGAAGAGGAAAATCATGTATCTGCAAAAAGAAAATGTGACTTTCTGCAGTAAAGACGAATTAGACATAGAAGATGATTTTATAGTAGAAATTGTATTGTCACAATGTAAACTTTGGGCCCCAGGATGAACAGCTTTCAGCGGTGCTGGAGCTAATGAGGATCCCAGTGAACAAACAAACAGCTTTTACCAGGGCTCCCTCAGATGCTACTGCTCCAACTTAAAATACCAAATAAAAGCCACGAAAATATTTCCATTGAGAAGTGCTGCCAGTCTTGTTGTTTTTTATTGCATAGAGCAATGTGGTCCAGATCTGATAGAACTGCTCCTGATGCTATTAGCATTGATGCTAATCTCTCTATGAGCGCCTGCTGCTGTCGCGCTCATACCTCCCACCTTTATCTCCTCTGAAGGACTCTGATTGGGCAATCCCACTTTAGGGAGCTCACAATCATTGTAGGTTGGAGGTGGCAAAATGAATCTGGCTGTCTACGGACATTAATTCAGGCTGAAAAATGGAAACAGTCCTGAAGTCACATTTTCTTTTGTAGAATAAAAAAATAATCAATATTTTGGGGATTTTGATGGAAATCCCTCTGTCACAAATGCAGTTTAAACGTAAACAAAACAAACAGCAAAACAAAAGAAGGCTGAAGTTGCTGCTTGGAGATAACCTTTGAGGTTAAACCATGACATACTAGCTGTGTTCGAAATTGTCCACTCATTCACTCACTCACTATCCCCTGTGTAGTGTAAATGAAATAGTGGACTACATAGGGAATGACCAAACAACATTTCGGACACTACACTGAAATTTTCTCAACGTCATAGCGTCAGCTGATGAGCCGGTTATTCCTGTGACGGAAGTGGACGCGCCAAAATTCACACGAACAAACTGGGCACTCGGGAGGATAAGTAGCAAGTTTTGAAGCTGTTTACAGCCGCTAAAAGACGTTAAAGAGCTACGCTACGACAGTGTTAAAAATACTTTGTTTCTTTTTTACATTTATGAATGAAAACAGCGCCTAACGGCCTTCCTTCCCTTCTTCTTCTATGGAAAACCACCACCGGATTGCATTGTGGTATACAGGAGTACAATATAGGGTACATCGTATGTACACTCACTTTTGCTGTGCATTGTGGGTATTTAGTAGTGCACTATATAGTGGATGAAATTAACTGCTGAGAATTCAAACAACACTACAAAATGGCGAACACACTATATAGTGCACTATATCCATATGATAGTGAGCGATTTCGAACACAGCTACTGAAAAAAGAGAAATGCTAGTTTTAAGTTGCACCCTGGAGTGTGTGTGCTGTTAGCATCAAGCTAGCCTAGCATTAATTTGACTGTCTGGTTCAGCAAATGAATAAGATCTGCCACATTTTAAACAGCAGTCTGTCAAATCACAGCACTGTGATCACTTCATGACTAACTTGAGGCTGGCTTTACACTTTACAATTCTAACCTGGATTTTTGGCCTGATGTCAAAGCTTGAGACCTGTTGCTACTTATTATGATAAAATAGCAGTAATTTGCAGGACATGGGACCAAATATTATTGAAATATTTTATAGCTACAACTTCAGATTGGTCAGTGAGAGAGCAGACTGGATTATGCCACTAAACTGAGTTTGTGTCATTTTTTTTAGCTTGCAAACATGGCAGAAATCCACAATTACATGTTTCATCTGAATTCTTTTCATGTTTTTCACTGCACGACATAGCAAACACAAGACCAGGAAGCTAATAACGGTGACCGTCCATGATTGTTAATACATTTCTTTACTGAAAGTGTCACACCAACCAGCACGTGTGTGGTCTCATGATCTGTCCAGATTACCTGGTGTGATCATTCAGAGGATAATCTTAAAAAGCGTCCTTATGTCCGCCTTCTTCAGTGTTTTTCTGTTTCGTTCTGTTCATTGTTGTGTGCGCTGCCAGCCTCACAAACAAAATAAGTATTCTGGTCTCGGCATAAGAAGCTTTTTGAAAGCAGGAGCAGCATGCGAGTCTTAACTTTTATTTCTGCAGCCCTTTTGTTGTGAATATTTCCACAAACAGCCGCGCCTGTCTCTGTGAAGTGTCAGATGTTTCACCAGAAGAAGACTTTTATTCTCACTTCTTCTCTAAATACTGACGCACACCACGCTGCTGACAGAGGTGATTATTACACAGTCGAGCAAAAGATGACACATCATATTTTTAACTTCAAGAATCCAATAGAAGTTTTTTTTTGTTCTATTCATGTTGCACAAACAGGTGCGGAGCTGTCTGGTTTTGTTCTTGTGTGTAAAAGTAGCATGGCTGTATCTGAGTGAACCAGAGCTGTCTCCTGTCAGTGTATATTCTCAGTGGTGAATGTCTCAGCTGGGATTGTTTTATAGCATGTTTTTTTACAGGGTTTGTTTTGTAATTATGTGTATAACATATAAAGCAATGGCTAAAAATAGCAGAACTGATGTCTGTATGTGTGCTGGTTGATCCGATTTATGTCATTCAGATCCAGCAACAACAAAAACACATCTGTATTTAGGATTTAAAGTTTACACATGTGGGTCATATGTCTTCTTCTGAATGATTTTGAAGCACTTTTTATGTTCATGTGAGATCTTGGAGAGCTGCAGCCTGTTTAAACGTGCGCCCTGTCACCTTATCTGTGTGAACCACTACTGCCCTCTGCTGTTTAGAGCATTCATGTACAAGTTGCAAGACTAATGCAGGCGCACATTTAAAAAAATCTGTCTTAAATATGATTTCATATGTGAAATAGAAGATGTGGATCTTCTAACTGATTGCCAGCTTAGGTCTTCATGAGTAAGGCTAAAAAAACTTTTTAGCCAATTCATGTAAACCAGGATGTTTTCATTTTTCTAACTCAAGAGGCAATTTGGAAATTTCTGCTTTATTTCTTGTCTCAATCAGAAGAAAAAATGTTTATTCAGTTTCTGTTTAGTCAGTTTGTCGGCTATTAAAAATGCTCTGTAACAGTGGTTCTCAAGTGGTGTGTATCTGAAATTGGGATGTTGAGTTGTTTTTTCCTGGCTATTGGGTTGGTTACTTCTTGTCCTCAGGAATTACCCCTGAGTGTCCCAACCAAAGCAAACTGATAAGATGTATTCTACAAATGTTTTTGGGACTAAAGTCTTCACTTACTCCCAAACATACCTGCATGTTTTTTTTTAACAAAAACCCAACACATTATTTTTTGCCAATCAAACTCATTTATTATATAAGAAGGAATACATTTATATTGAGTGTGTTATTGTGCAGATCAATCACATGTCTCCAATAAAATAGATCAATATGCAAATAGAAGATGTTTTATTCATTATTTTGTCTGTGATTCACAGAATGTCCTGGATTTATTTCCTCTTATTGCATGGCATTTTTCTAATCTACAGTTCCATACAAAATCCCTTAAAACTCAAAACACGTGGTTTCTATACATATAATTGAAGACTTTTGAAAATGTTTTTACACTGCAGATCAGATGTCAGTCAACACTAATGTGATGCATTAAATTATCTTGTAATAATCATAACTAAAAGGCAAACTTTTAGCAAAGACAAGGGATTATGAAATGTATTTGTACTTCTACTAATTTATGATTTCCCTAAAAAATGAAAATTATAGAGATTAAAAAGAAAAAGTTGAGGAACACATAAAACCTACTCAGTAGGCATAGATATCAAAGGTCCTAACAATCAAAATGGTTTGAAAAAACATATTTAAAATCCTTCAATTAGTAGCAATTTGTGCCTTAGTTTGCCTCAGCTTTTAGGAAATGTTTTCCCGTCATCAGCACAATTGGCCTGAGGACACTGGAGGAGGTACGACTGGCCGGTCCAGGGTCCCTCTTGCCTCTCCCCAGATGTTAGCTGGGATCGACTCCAGCTCCCCGCAACCCCAAAAGGGATGAGCAGTAAAGACAAGGGATTAATGGATGTTTTTATACTTCCTCATGCTTACAATTCAGTGATATTCAAAACTGATTTGTTGCCCGAAGGTGACAAGATACCAAACCCTATAGAAAGAAAAGCAAAACGTTTTTTAGTATATCTTTAAAGATTTAAACACTTCAAAAAGACTTTGTCAAAGTCTTGTTTAACATTCAAAACCTCTTACAGGGAAAAATAAGTCCCTCCAGGACCAGCATGGGCTTAAATGCAAAGAAATCAATTGAAATATTTTGTAGGACTTCTTCTTAAGGTCTACAGGAACCCTGTAAGGTTTAACTTAACCTGAACTTAACCACATTAACATGTTAGACACAGGTATGATAATGTTCATTAGCTTGGTAAAGCTAGCTAACATTAGTCTGACAGAGCAATGATTCATTTGGTAAAATAAAAAAGTGTCAGATTCCATCTTATGATAATTATTTATTATTGTTATATATATATATTTATATTATTTAAGCTCTATTAATCTATGTTTATGATAGTTAAGCATGTCATTTACATGATTTAATCTTTAAAATAAAAACTTTGATAGTATTTCACACTAAATGATCTCTTGTAGCCAGGAAATGACTCAAAAGTACAAAGTCTGTGTTGTATTGAAGCCCAAAGTGGACATGCAGCCATTTTGCTATACTTTGTATTTTAGGATTTTTAAGGATATGATGACTAGTTTCTTTTCAATATTTTGACCTAATAATCTATTTTCCTCATTATAAACACTGATTTACTTTGGTGACATGATAATTCCTTTAGATTTCTAGGAATTTGTGAAGAAAGACATTTCATCACTTAAAATAGAGCATGAATGTGTGCATGCATGTTCACCAGGACTTCTGTTAAAAATTTGTTCGATTTAAAGTTTCGACTGCAACTTTTTTACCTGATCAAACCAGAGTGAGCAAAACTGCTTGAATGTTGCAATATCTAATAAGGGTGTTGATCACTGCCAGAGAACCACTGCTCCAGATAATCAAGAGAATATCTTTGAACCACTGCATATAAATCCAGGATGTTTTTAGAATTTTGCTCTTTAAAGTGGTGTGTTTGAAAATGTCTGCCTACTTTATGTTCTGTTACCGAAGACTCCGAATAAAATAATAATGATTTTGTTCCTGTTTGTTTGTCAGCACCTAAAATACTCTCAAATACGTTGTTTTTCCTCTCTGATATAAGAAGTTTGTCATCATCACATTGACAGTAATAGTCTATCATTAACCCCAAACCATCCAAACACTGTTAGAAATAATTATTTTAGTATTAATCATTGCCCTTTTTGGCGAGATGCAATACAAAATATGCCATTGTAGTTTTTATAATTTCAAGTTTCACCACTCTTAAAAAGGCTTAATGGTGTGTAAGTGTGTGGATATTTAAACACAAAGCACCTCATATCACAACATGATGAGTGTAAGTAGTTAATGCTACTACAGTGTCTCCCATCTTCCTCAGTGCAATACAGCCTCTTCCTGAAGCCGTGTGTTCAGCCTGTTAAAGTCCGTATGTGTGATCATACCACTGAGAAAAGCCTGCTTGTAGATAACCGCCGTCTTCTGTATAGGAAGCAGAGAAAATGGTCTTTTGTATTTCTTTTTTAATTTGGTGTTTGTGTCCCTGACCCGTGTGACCTGCCTGTGTTTAAGTATTAACCAGACCTGTGTTCTGTACTCTTGTAAATAGATGTTTGTTAATAAAGTATGTCATCTTTTACTCATCAAGTGTGTTTTTTAGAGGAAGAGGTCGCACATGCTGCCTGTGCAGTGCACCCCGTGAACTCAGTTTGAGTTGCTTTAATTGTTTTCATGTTTCCTGAATAGGTTGGAACTTGTGTGAAGATTGGAAATGAAAACAGAATGTAGTGATTTGCAAAACCTCAAAACCTTCCATTTGATCAAAAACAGCCTAACTATGAACTAAATAAGTATTAGCTACCCAAGTTAAAATGTTCTTAAAGGAGACTGTGTTCTTTTGCTAGCTTTATTTGCTCTTTCGAGTGTTTAACATGCCTCCCCTTCAGAGTACTTATCAGTATATGTACAAGCAGGGGCACATGAAGAAATAGTGGGTCAAAACACAGCTTTAAAACTTTTTTAAAGTTTTAACTCTTACACCCATTCGTGGCCTTTTAGTGTTTTGCAAATCATCGGCCCTGTGCCTATTTTTCAGTGTCCTAACTTTTTGAAAACACACATAAAAAACCTTGTGACTCTAATTTAATAAATGGAAACAACAATCAGCATTTATATTTATTTTATTTGTGACATAGAGAAATAAGTTACAGGAGAACTCAATGGGGCACATTCACCAAACTTTCCTTATTAGAATATGACAAATGTAGCATGTTTTAATGAGAAAGAAAGAAAAAAAAATCTAAGGACATTCAAGAGCACTCCTACTTGAGTGCTGATATGGTGTTTTATAATCTGTACGGCAATTGTCTGCACCCTGACATTCTAGATTTTCTTGGTTAAAATTTACTCTTTTTCAATCTAGCACTTTTATTTCAGAAAATATTAACTACTGAAGCATAATTGAAATGTCAGCTTTGCAATGTTAACGTGGAACTGCAAAATGTTAGACCGTGATAATAAACTGAGCAATCCATAAAGATTTTGTTTAATGATTCGACACTAATTGAAAAAAAATCATCCTTTCAACATGTGTTTGAATGATGTTGCGGTAACACTTTACTTTAGAGGTCCACAAATTTCATCGCACTTAGGTAATAATTAGACAAAGTTTTTTCTTATTTCTTTGAAATAACCCCAGAAATTTCTTGAGAATTTGGTGAAAATTAGCACATAACTTCTTTAAAATAATGTCCACATTTATTGTTGCAAGTCACAGTTGATAGGTTACTGTTTTTTTTCCAGTTTCTTTGAAATGTACTCCAAATTGCATGGTAAGAAGGTGACGATGAGCAAATAATTTATTTGAAATTAAATCAAAACCCACCACAAAACGTTTTTGGAAGTATCACCCTTTGCCAAAGATATAATAGATCTTCATGGGACAAACTGGTTAAATAAGGGTTGCATATGATCTCAATTATTATCACCATGGGGGGCCGAGCATTCAGCCGCTCATCTCCCCAGTTATGGAACTCACTCCCCCCTGACCTCCGCAACACTGACTCCTTACCGCTCTTTAAAACAAGACTTAAAACTGATCTGTTCAGACTGTCATACTCCCTCTGATAATTTGCACTGTCTTGTATTGTATGTTTCTTTTTACACTTGTTTTTCATGCCTGCTTTTAATGCACTTTTTTATTTAAACTTCATGTGCTCCTTGTATGTGACTCATGTAAGGTGGCCTTGAGTGTTGTGAAAGGCGCCCTGAATTATAATGTATTATTATTATTATTAGGAAATTGAATTTTCACTTAACATTTCAAAGGTAATTATCACAGGAAACAATGAACCTAACTTCTGTATTCAAGAACTAAGCAGCTATTAACACCTGCTTCTCTGGAAATAGCAGAAATGTTGGGATACTTCTAAAAACATTTTGTGGTGGGTTGTGATTTAATTTCAAATATTTTATTTGCTAATCGTCACCTAAATTTCACAGAAACTGGAAAAAACAGTAACCTACCAATTGTGACTTGCAACAATAAATTTGGACATTATTTTAAAAAAGTTATGTGCTAATTTTCACCAAATTCTCATGAAATTTTTGGGGTAATTTCAAAGAAATAATAAAAACTTTGCATAATTATTACCTAAGTGCGATGAAATTTGCAGACCTCTAAAGTAAAGTGTTACCGATGTTGCATCATTGAACAGCACCAGCTGCTTTCCATCACTACATTTTATTTCTAAGAAAAAAAAAAAGACATGGCTTATTGTCTCTGTTTTGTTTGGGTAATTTACAAAAAACAGGTGCTGCTGTTTAAAGATCACGCATGATGAAAAATGCTTTTTTTATTGATTTGTATACAAAAATATAAACTGTGCTCTATCTATAAGCCTCTCCAGCATTCACACAATCCCACATCTTCAGCAGTTGTTTGTTTCACTTTCAGTAAATGTGTGCTCAAACAGTCAATCTAAAGAAGTCCTCATAATGATGTCATTGGGGAGTTACCATCCCTTATACAAAATGTTCCTTCAGTCTACAGCCAACATCACAGTTAACGTAAGAGCAGCTGATACATCTTGAGAGAAGCATGGTCAGACACGGCTCATGGGGGTTCACACTCAAACAGAAAGAATAAGGGGTCTATGAGCATAGAGAAATTTCATATCTGGGCAGATTAAGTCAAGAAACTTCAAAACTGATCTTTATAAACTTTTTGAAAGGTACCACTAAATGTGACCTTTAAGGACAGATCATGAATCTTACATAGGATTTCGGTAGGAGTGTTGTCAAAAGACTATTTTATTCAAATACATATGCACTTTACAAGATTAACTCTGGTCTTCATAAATATGTTGTAAAAAGAAACAAACTAGACTACTATATCTGGGAAAATTAAGTAAATAAACAGGCTGCCTTTATTGAGCAATGCAACTTGGGTAGTGATGTCAAGATTTTTGGACTGCATTCTACCACCCTTAAAGTTTAACCATAAGTGCAGAGGACCGTAGAGTGGTGCAGGTGACTGTCCCTTTGATGGTCTGATGGCTCTATCTGCCATAAGGACTATTTGACAGGCAAAAGAAACGTCTAGGCTGAACTTGTGCTGTTGGTACCTCTGCCTAGACGTTTCTTTTGTTTTTGCCCGGGGATACCTAAAACAGCTAGAAACTGAATTTAATGAAACTTTCAGGATAGATCAGAAATGGACCAAGGACCAATCAGATTTGGATGTGGATCTAGGTTTTTTTAATGTATTTGCTAATACTGCGAGACAGGGCAGTTTTCCACATTTTAACTAAAGACTCAATACGTTCTCTGTGGATTTTTTAAATATATTTTTGGGGCATTTTCTGCCTTTATTGATAGAGATAACTGAAAGACTTGGATAGTGGTAGTGAGCAGGGGAAGACCTGTGAAAAGTAGGCCTAAGCCTGAAATCAAACCTGAAACAGAGGCAAAAGGTAAGAGCCTTCATATAGTAAGTGATACATGCATGCATCCACTCTACCTAACCAACACCCCTTCTCAATGGATTTGGATAACAATTTCTGGGAATGTTGTTCATAGCACAAGGAAAAAGTGATTCCCTTGGAAAAAGTCTGTGGCATTGTCCAAGAATTTTAAAGGGAAAAGAGCCATTTACGCCCAAGACATGATGCAATCAATCGAACACACTAGGACATGCAACCTTTAAGAAAAGAAGCAATATTCTTGCATAAAATGCTAATGCCAAACTATGGCATTAGCATGGTTTTAAACATGGCCGCCTCACTTCAATACTGTCACTACAAGGCTTCGACCTTTTATTTCCAGGTTTTACCTCATCTTTAAAAGACTTCTTTGCATGTGATGATCAAGTTAATGCTCATGGCTGTCTCAGCCAGTTGTGGGTTGCATATCGATTGTCACAGACAATCAAAAATGTTTAATTTGTCGCAAACTAACTCTGTAGTATTACTTGACTCCTTGTTAACAATCAAATTCAGAAAGGAAATGAAATTCCTAAGTTAATAAATTTAAATGTCTTAAACTTGTGCTCTTCTTGGGCCTTATTTTGGACATTTGAATGAAAACTCATTCAAAAATCCCACCAACTTCGGGACAAGGGTACTGCAAGTGCTAGAATACAAACTCTCGGAGGTGTTTGAACCACTCTTCACCAACAAAGTTAGAGTAGATCCAGGTGGGTATAATCGGGAAGATGTAAGACAGAAAACTCTGCAACCACTTGACATCATTACCCCAAGTGAATTGGACAACAACTGCAGCCTGCAAGTGATGCAGAAATCTAGGCCTGGGTGGGTTTTTTTTGTTTGTTTGGTTTATTTTTACAACATGCAATAAATGAAATACTTAAAGTTAATTTAACAGGGTCAGTGTGTCTCAATAAGCAGGGCTCCCTGTAGGAAAAATCTAAAGACTATATTGGTGAATGAGACCCAGTGCTCCTGCAGCAACATCTGTATGTCAGCCCGTCCTCTCTGCAACCTCAGGACATGAAAGCTCGCACGCTGCCTCTGATCACAGCTCTGCAGATGGGGCAGTGACGCAGGCTGGCAGCACAGTCTCCACACACCACCAGATGTCCACAGGGGATGAAGACAATGGACACCAGCTTGTCCATGCACACTTTGCATGTCCTCTCCTCCTGCAGCTGCCTCAGTAACTCCTCCGGGGTCGGGTCCGTCACTGATAGAGGAACATAAAAATATTAATGCACTCTGTCACTAAGTATATGCTGCCTGATGTGCTGTATGTGAAGCAGAGGCACTGCGAGGAAGAACGATAGTGTGTCATCAGATTTGGTCGATTTTAAAAGTTGATACAAGGAAAAAAAAACGAAAAAAGGTTTATTTTTCCTGACCTCTCTCTCTATTGGGTGTTTGTGTCCTCACATGTCCTGCAGTGGAACCCTGCCTCAACTCTGACTCTAAGGGAAAGACATCATGATTCGTGACAGAAGCAGAAAAATATCCAATTTGGAGGAGATTGCTGTGAAATTGACAATGGTACCTCTGCTCTGTGTGCCCCTCTCCCCGTCCTCCTGCTCTGCCTGTAGCACGTCAGTGACCAGGTCAGACACTGAGGTGTAGTGCTGACCCGTCAGAAGGTACTTAGTCTGGACTAAACTCTCCACTAGGCCGGCTTCAAAGCCCATCTGCAGCACCGTCTGCACCACTGGGGACAGCATGGCAGAAGAGGTCGCCAGACCTCCAACCATATCTGAGAGACGAGAGGAGGGAAGGCAGAAGTAAACTAGACCAGAGGCAATTTTCATTATCTATTTATATCTAAGCTTTAGTTCAACAAGAAATCCTTGTTTCCTGGTGTCCTGGCTAAGATGAGAGGCACAGCGGTCAATTCAGTTTCAGTTCAGTTCAAATAGCTTTACTGGCATGAAAGTGGGGCATCATTGCCAAACTATTTCATTGAGACAATAACAATAATAAGTCTTACAACAATTATGCAGCCACACATTCAAACAAAGTAAAATGTACCTGAATACCTATAAAAGTAAAAAATATAGAAAAATTGAAAAGATTTGTGTCTATGATCAGCAATATGTCAGAAAAAACACCCATCCTTGTCTGCACCAGGTGACATTTTCTTAGAATCATCCATGAAACCAAATAAGATCAAAGTAATTTTGTTATCTATCCCAAGCAAAGAAAATGACATATTTAAACACCAGATTTCCCCACTTAATTAACAATACAATCTCAGTCACTTTTACTGACTTTTACTGAATTTGTGAAGTAAAAATAACATCTGACTAAAATACTTGGATGAACGTAGTTGAAAACTGCCTCAGTCTGTGTTCTGTCCACAATGCTGATTGTAGTTCAGCCTTAGCACTTTAAAGCAGTCTACCTTGTTTGTTTATCTTTTTTAAAGTTATAAATGCTTTGAATCCACATTTAAGTAATAAATGCAAACTGCAATCTGAGGAGTGCTTGATCCCTATGCATTTTATATCAATCAATCAACCAGTCTTTACTCGTGTTTGCCTGGTTTAAATAACTATTAAATGTTTCGATGAACAAGCAAAATTAGGCAAAAAAAGCCCTCATTATTATGTAGCACAGGACTGAATTAATATTTAAAATGAAGACTTCTTCTGTTTATCTACTGACATTGTAATTTAATTGTGATACCCTTATTGTAAGAAATATTAGCTCTGTTGTGACTTCAATGCCATCATGGGCAGTGGTTCCTAACTTCTCCAATAATATAACAAACATAAGCTCAGATAATTGAGTATGCACTTGTTTCATTTTCTACAGACACTCTAAGAAAAGTAATGAGGCTACTTTCTTCCAACGCGGAAGGTCAGTGTCTAATTTCAGATTTTCTTTTCTGTCAAAACAAAATGTTTCATCCAGATCTTTGAATCAGTAACTGACGGCTTTATTTTCTTTATCTTCTTTAGTTACTGCAACTCCAACACATTTTACATGAATAAATGACAGGGTGGGATATGTAGTCAAAATGTTTAGCATTTGTGTAACATTGACAGTCAAAGCTGTACTGATATTTGCCTTAAAGGGACAGCACAGTAAGTCTTTGAAGTGGGGTTTTATGAGGTTTAGTTCATTGGTAAATACACTAGTCAAAGCGATTTTGATCAGCTGTGTTCCTGTAAGGAGATAATATTAAGTTAAATATACATTGCTGTAGATGGGGCCAAAAGCTCTGTGTAGTTTTTTGTTAACAGATCAAGCACTAATTAAAAAAGACAGCAGTGGGGTGATTGTTTACTACACTGTACACATTTTAAATGCTTCATTTTTGTGCTAGCAAGTCCATCTTTATTGGCTCTGCTGCACTCCAGGCAGAAGGGCAAATAGGCTATGCCGTGTTCAAAGGTAGTACCAAAACACAGGAGCTAGCCAGTAAAATAAAACAATGAAGAAGTATGAATAAAATCAAAAATCACAAATGGATCAACAACAAATAATAGAAAAATAAAGTAATAGATAAAATAGTCAAAAAAGTTGTGTAAATATACAAAATACCTACAACTACATGTCTAAATGAATCCACACATATCCAGGTATGTAAATGTACATACATGCATATACGTACATACATATATTTGTACCCACCAATACACATTTACTCTTAATATGTCTTAGATCAATTAATTACCATTTTTAAAAAGGAGGAGGAAGAATAAAAGCTTATTTGGTCCTACCCCTTGTCCAATATCTACAGTTCTCTCATGAATATACGTCCAGTGCAGTGAACAATCACCCCAACAAGTTCTTTTTTAGTTTATACAAAAATCAGTATGTTCAGCAAAGCTCTTGGCCCTACCCGTAGAATTGTATAGGCTTACTTTAGCACATCCTTACCAGGGCAGAACTAACCAAAATAACTTTAGCCAGTGCATTTGCTATCGAACTGAACCTTACACAAACCCACATCAGAAATACTGAACTATCTATCGAACAAAAATAAGAGTATTTTCACAGTGATTAATGTTCAAAAAACCTCATAGTTTTCGCATTCTACATCCCCTGTATGAGACGTATTCTGTCCAAGATGCCCTGTTGGACCTCCTGCCACTTTAAGGCCTTTTTGGACCCAGTCTGCTCTGATTGGTCAGCCTGTCAAATCTTTGGTGACTGGTCAGATCAGCGCCAGGTTTCCTTCAGCTCTCCAGTCTTTCTACAGTCCACATTTACAGTAAGTTTACTGCCACAAGCCGATGAGCTTAAATAACTTGCTGAAGAATGATAGGACATCACACTATTCTGTTCTTGATTGGGGATGAATATCAACTAAAGACATATATTTCAATCAAGGTCAACTATATTGGAATGAATTCAACCAAAGCTTCAGAAATTAAATTCTTACACTGCCTTGTTTTGGTTTGATATGACTCACCACTTCGTGATCCATTGTCTCTGCCCATGGAGCTCTGAGATCCACCCTGGAACCGTTTTGTATTCACAGTGAAAGCATGAACAGATTAATATGCAGAAAAGTGTCAAAACTGTCATTTGTCGGTGGAATTGATTACATCGTGCCAAACAGCATCTATTCTGAGCAGATAAGAGGGATGAAAAGCTCTCACCACAGTCTCACCCAGATGGAAGTGAGCATCCTGGATGTTGCTGATATATTGCTGTCCCCTCGATTGGATCAAAAACTCACACCTGAAAGACAAACAAATGCTGCTTTATAGCCTCATATGGTACAACATGGAAATTCAAATCACTACCAGTATGTATTTGTCTGAAATCTTAAAGAAACAGTTTTATTTTCTGCTAATGTCTCTGTATTCCTGTGACCGTTTCTACTTTTACCGTGGAAACCACTTGGCGTGTTCCTGCCAGGGGTCGTCGCCCGGCTCCCAGTTCCTCAGCCCTCCATCGCAGTAGAAGCACTTGACGTTGTCACCATGACCTGTTAGAGGGTGAAGGCTCACAGTGAGGAGAAAACGTGTAGGTACATTTGAACAGCATCACGACTGAACAAAAGAAAACACTCCTGATGTGTAGGCCTACATATACAAGGAATGTCCTTCATTATGAGCACCATCTGAGTACACAGCGCATCGCTGCTTGTGGCATAAAGGGCTGTGTAGATGCCGGCCAGACAGGGTGGTCTTAATGTTAAGACTGATCAGTGTATCACACACATTTATATGTTCAAATAAATGTAAAGCTCCTGTGAGGGTCTCTGAAATGTTAAGAAAATGATCCAGATTAATAAGAATGTATTTTAATGACCCTAAAGCAGGGGTGGGCAACTGGCGGCCCAGGGGCCATATGTGGCCCTTCACCTCGCTCAATGCGGCCCACAAGTCATTTCCACAAAAAAACAAAACAAACTGGAAAAATTAAAAAAAATAAAACAACAGATGTTAAATATGATTCATCATGAGTAACCAGTACCATGTAATGCATACATTTGGATAGGTGATTAAATATTTTTACTCACCTTAGATTGTTGGTACGTGCTTTGTTTTTTACAAGTCATTAAAGTTCTCACTGAGCTATGATTGTGTCTCTAAAAATATTTCATGATGCATTAAAATATAACTTACATCATTGGTAAAAAAAAAAAAACAAAACATTTGGAAACAATGGTAATGGTAATATATTTAAGCTTTAAAAACTGGTAAACATTCCTTTTTATTGCATTAAAAATAAGCTTAAATTAGCTTTAAATATGTGTCATGCTCATTTTGATCATTTTTAATTTTTAATTGTGTTTGAGTTAGAATATTTAAGTGTTGGTAAATCCTTGGTTAAGCTTTATCTTTGTAATTTTTTGTTCACATATATATATCTTCTTTGTTGACAGTGCCAACAATGGAACAATGCGGCCCTCAGGCATTTAAGAAAAATTAATGTGGCCCTTTGGTACTGATAGTTGCCCACCCCTATCCCGATTGTATCCCACCCCTATTCTTCAACGATTCCCTTTTCGGTTCCAGCAAATTTTGAATGTGGGCAAATGGTCTGATTTTCCGTGTCAGCAATGCCAAACATACATCACAGTACAGATAACTGCTTCTGCAAGTTGCTCACTTAAGGTTGTGCAGTAGGTGTAATTAAAATCAAGCCAGAATTCTGACGCTTCTGAACCCTGTCAGTGGAAGGAATTGATAAGGGAATGGATTAGCAAAAAGATTAATGATATCGATTCTTTGATGGAGCTGTTAACGATTCTCAACTGGAATTGGTTTTCGATTCCCATCCCTAAAGAAGACCAGTTTCTCACCCTTGATTTTTCCCAGGGGTAGAGGGCTTTAGGCAAATTATGGGGGGCCTTTCAGCGACATAAAATACAGCGCCAAGTGATATTATTACAGTGTAGAAATAATTGGCCAAAATAACATATCTTGTTTGGAGGAGTATTCCTGCTGAGTTAACACACTTTAAAAAACTGTCTTATTTCATAATCTAATAAATTTATCCAATCTGAAGAAGTAACACTACATATGCTTTACTGTTTCCACTGTATGTGGACACAAAAGGCACAAAAACAAAATTTGTACCTTTGGCCAGAAAAAAAAAAACTTAGCTGGGTGTTTTTTATTTACCAGCCACATTGGCTGGTCAGTCAGAAACGTAACAACAGGTCCTGTTTCCACAGCAACGATAAACATGGTGTGTCTGTCATGGCAGCTTGGTCATTACAGTCACCACAGGATGTCCCTTTACAATTAGAAAATGAGGATTTCTCTGACTTTATTATTGGAAGTTTTGGGGTGCTAAAAGCACTCAGTTAACAAATCTATATGTGGTGGCACAAGCATATATAGCATTTTTGTGACTGACCTTAAACTTTCAGTTTCTAATTTTCTAAAATATCACATTTCATTTTGTGTCTTTAACCCTTTCATGCATGAATTAGTAAATCACAGAGGAATACTTTTTAAAATGTTATTTTTTTTACTTTCAAACAAGTTAAAAATCATGTTCATTTGTTTTTTCAACGTTATATTCTGAGGGAGTTATGCGTCTGACCACTACACTGCACACCTACACATCAACGGTATAAACAGAAATTTTGAGAAATTTAATAAAATCCGCCTTTTCAAACATTTATTAAGAGTAAATAAAAGATAAAGCAAAATCTGAAGTCAATTTATTCATGCTGTTTAATCAAACTATTCACATGTGACTTACATCAAAATTTGAAATTAAAAATTACAAAATTATTTTAAATCTGAATACAGGCACTATACTCAATTTACCCTTTGTGTATTTTGGATTTAATGATGCAATATCTCGATGTAGTAAAAATGTGAAAGACAATATTTCTATGAAACTTAATCCTTTAAGGCCCAAGACCATAGATTATAGCCAGAAAATTCTAATTTTTAGAGCTGAAATGTTTGTTTCACTTTCTGCTACAATCTCTAAAATTGAAATGTCCATAAAATTCAACATATAGATTTTTCTATCTCATTTGATACATTAGGTATTTTAGGCAACTGATAATCCATTTTATAGGACATTTTTATCATTTATCTGATTGTATTCAGATGGTTTTTTGTAATTTGTTGTCATATTGAGTAGAAAGAGGTATTATAAAAGTATGTATCAAATATGATACAATTGGCTTTACAGGGTTAAGAGAAGGGTTTGGGGACTTACCACCTACTGCAACCTAAAGGGCGTATATTTTTTTCCAAATGTCTGTCAACTGTAGTGGACACCATGCATGAAAGGGTTAAAGTTTTTTTTAAGACATATTATTACTTTAAAAGAGTTTTCTGGAACCACATGAATACTGAACATGCAATGCATAAACTTGAGTAATAAAGGTCATGTAAATATAATGTACTTGTTAAATAAGAACATAATTCATAATCACATCTATACCAGCATGCCCTGCACTGCACTGTTGTCTGGTTTAAGATTGTGTATCTAACTTTTACACTTAAAGATCTAAATCTTAATCATTCTAGGCTAAAAGCAAAGCTAACTGAGGCAAAAACGAAATATCTTGTACATGTTAACACATCTGAAACCGAGCCCTGCTGCCTGAAGCTGTGGCTCTACTTCTTTAGCAGCCCCAGCCCTGTCCAGGTTGTTCTACTCACAACATCATGAGTCAGCAGCTCAATTGAACCATGAACCCTCACAAAGACAGGTCACTCTAGCAGGGACTGGGTCAGAGCTGAATATTTGACTGAAATATGCTCAAAGACAGAGGTGTTGAAAAGCTGTGCACTGAGACAATAAGCACCTGTGTAGAAAAATCCAGCTCTGGCGAGAACATCTGGCTGGACCGAGGCCTCTGTGGGCCAGTTGTGGAAAGTGGTGAGCCGGGAATCCTCCGCGTCCATCTCTGGGTAGACGGCTTGTCCCGCTGTCCCCTGGTCGTCCATAGTCATCCTCTGGAGCTGGCTCAACAGCTGGCCGTCCACAGAGTCTGAAGATCCACTTTGAAGAGGAATATTTCCAACAGATCGACCCAGAATGAAACTGCAGGTGGGGAAGTGCCTCTTGTGCTCCACGGCTGGGCTGTCCCCGTGCACCCAGCATCTTAAAATCCCTCCACAGCAGAAACACTGGACCTTATCCCCAGGGCCGAGGAAGAAGAAGCCGGCCTTGGCCAGCTCTCCAGATGTTACAGGAGCATCTGCCGGCCAGTTGTGAAAAGTTCGAATCCTCTCCCCTTCCCCCCTCATGTGGGGCTCCTCGAGGATGTGCAGCGTGGTACTCCTGTCATCCATCGTCCTCTGGCACGCAGGTTTTCCTCTCTCCTCTTGCTCTGTGCCAGTCATCCCTTTTGCGGTCCATAGTTGAGCGCGCACTGAAGGTGAGCGCAGCACACCAGCTGAAATATTATGATGAGCTGCAGGGGGCCTGCTCAGTTGCCTACAGGAGATGGCTTTCCAGAAGAGCCACCAAATGCCAGAATGTGTGCTCATTGATGCTTGAATGAATGAGGGCCTGAACAGGCCACGTGGCTCCGCCTCTAACCATGTCACACATGTAAGTCGCACTCCATGGCCTGTCCACAAAAATCACACATAGTTAGATTTACAGTGAAGAAAATAATGTGAGGCATTTGTTTACCTTTTATACTTAAATTTGTTTGACTGATATTTAAAAATAGCTTTTGCAATTTTTGCTTTTATTTGTTTGTTTTTGTGTTTTTAAGTTGTTGTGTTTGAGGTATGATGATGTGATCTTTTTAGCATTGTCTTTTTAAGATAAGCGGATGTTTGATTTATATGAAAAAAGCTTATTTCTTATTCTACTATCTTAAATTGTTTATGTTGCTGACTCCTGATATGTGGATCTACTTATTACGTTTTTCTGTTTTTCAGATTTTTTGTCGTGTTCGTTTCAATTTTGTTTAAAATTTGGCTTTCAATTGTCTTGTCCGTCTTATTTAGTTGTGTCATTAGCTCATTTGTATTGATCCAATTGTGGTATTTTTATTTGACTTTTTCCTGCATGAGTAAAGGTTGACCTTTGACAGAGTTCAGGGGATGATAAGTGCAGCTTTGCTTCCCTCTAGTGGTTATAAAGAACAATAACTGCTGTGAGTCAAGTTTTGCAGCCAGTATTTTTAATAGTATTAATTGGTAGTCATTCTGGAGAGAAACTGAATATGTGTTTTTTTAGTGTACAAATGTCTTTTTGCTTGTACGAATGCAGTTTATTTTTCTGAAATTTCCATAAATAACATGTAAATGTGGGTCGCAGGCATGTTTCTCAGCTGAAAAAGTCATTTCAAAGAATGCAGATAAAAAGTCAAAATCTTACAAAACAGCTTAGTTTTCTTCATTCTCCCTGGATAACAAATGAAATGCACTGTTGAGCATCTGCTTCATCTTCTGAATATCACAGACCCTCTAAAGGACCCCAATGAAAACACCTGACCCACCAGTTGAGAAGCCGTGGCCTGATGGTTTTCTCAAACTGTCTTTTTTTATTTTATTTGTATTGATTACTGAATGTGTCATTTGTTCTGGCAGGGTGGGAATGGGAAGGGGCTTTGTTGTGATGTAAGTGAGTTTAGACCTTGATGCAAGAGGCTCAAACACAATAAGGGATTTGCCTGATATCTAAGTTTGCAAATCTTTAAAAATTAACATGCCTTAAGACTCACATGAGGACGGTTTCAAATAAACTGTGTCACATTTTCTGAGCCCTGCAGGAAAACCACCGAGTCTGCTGACAACCTCCTGGTGTTGTTTGTTCCCTTACAGATGAATAAAAGTACTCGTGTGTTGATTAAAGAAGGAGAAGGCAATTCAGCTTCAGTAACTGATGAGTGGACTTTTGGGGATGCCAAGTCTTGGTACTTGAGGAGTTTATTTTAATCTTTTTCTTAATGTATCAGCTTTTTCCCCTTGACATTTTTATTCCTGCATGAACCTGCAGGCCTCTTCAAACTTTACTCTTGCTGTTTATCTTTATGTCTACTTCTCCCTTGACTTGAAACTGTTCTCAGAAAGCATTTAAGCATTTTTCTCAGGTCTGGGCGAGCTCCTTTAAAAATCAAATAGTGGTAAAAGTAATTGTGTTTTTTTGTTTGTGTGTTTGTTTGTTTTTTTGTTTTTTTGTTTTTTTGTGGGCCAGTCAGGAAGTTATCATCATGCCCCTTCTCTAAGGTTAATAATATGAGATTTTTCACTCTGTTCTGATGTAATTTCCAGTTATAAGATCTGTGGCTAACAAAAAATGAATGAAACTAATACATTTTGTTCTTAAGAATAACCTTCACAAACAAACAACTTTAACACTATTTTAGGCTTTAATGTAATTAGGGAAAGTAAAAAGCTTAATTTAAGCTATAAACTCAATATGATTAAGCAGCAGCTACCACAATTTCCACATATAATGCCATGTTTTAAGCTCCTGTTTAAGAATTTCCTTTTATAGACTCGTAAAATCAAGGTGGTAGAAATGTTATGAATGATTGGTGTTTTAAAATCCACCAGAAATGGTTGCAGTAGGCTTATTTTTATAGTCCTCGTTAGCAGTTCATTAGCAATCACACTTAAAAAAAACAGAGGTGCTTTAAAATTAAATAAAAATGTTTTGAATCTTTTATGTGTGTTCTTACCCTTGACCTTATTATCAGAAAAGCTATTCTTAAATCTCAATGCCGACTCACTGGATATTTTTGGACTCATTTCTGCACCACTCTGTCGTGCAGCTTTAAGTGTCCATGTCAGTGAGTTTCTGTGTCCAGCCAATATATAAGGGATGCATAAAACTAGATTTTTACACATATCTGATATAGGAATATTTCAATACTAATTTGACCAATGCCGATATCAATGCTGATATACAGAAATAACTGAAAGTAGTTTTTTTTATTATAGCTGTTATGTGCACATCCTGTAAGTGACAGTTTCATCATTCTTTATGAGAGCTACATTGATTTGTTCATCTATTCACATAAAATCTGACTTTTTAAGCATTTTATTTCTTGCAAATTTAAAATTAGCATGCAAAAAATACTGAACTTACTGACAACATCATGAATTCCTACTTAATAGTTCACATTGATAGCAAAACTACAGATTGCAACTTGACTCCATAGGGAAGTTCATCTTACTTTGGGACATCATTTGTAAGATAAAAGCATAATATGTATAGGTGATGTTTTTGTTTAAAAAAGAAAATAATAAATAAATGCATTTAGACATCAGATTTTTAAATGGAAAAAATTTAAATATTGTTAAGCCATACTGTCCAGCTCTATGTGAAAGTACAGTATGCAATTTTGTTACATTGAAACTATAGGTGCCAACATTATTAATATTTGAGCGGTAATGGGTAAAAAGTGCATAAAATAAACTGAAAAAAAGAAAAAATCAATCTAAAAACACAACAATAAGAAGACAAACTCAAAAAATTGTTACCATTGAGTTACACAACTACAATTTAAAAAACATAACATCACACTGTTAAAAAGGCAAAATAAAAGAATAGGATGAAGGGACAACTGTTGTTGTGTTTTCAATGTTGTTCAGTGTTCAATTTGAAATCAGTTTTCCAGTTACATTTTTTAGTTTTCAGTTATTTTTCAATTTGTTGCCATTTTTGTTTTCAATGTTTGTATAAAAATTTTTGATTTTTTTGTGTGTTTTTCAATGTGTCGTGTTTTTATTTTCTGGATTTTTTTATTTTCAGGATCCAAGGGAGAGTATGAAGAATTTTGTAAGATAAAAGCTCAAGTGATGGTTTTGTTTTTAAATCAAAGAATGAGTTGTATTAATGGAAAAATTAGAGGTTTTGTTGTTAAGGGTATGTTTCCCAGCCCTACATGAGGTACTAAATGAGTTACTTTGAAACTGGTAACAGGGCCAACATCATTACTCTTTAAGGGGTGATGGGTAAAAAGCAGAACAGTTTTTGAGAAACATGCCAAATACTGTTCTGTTCTGTAAGTGTGCACCTACCTACATGTCAGTGGCCTCTTTGTCCTTGGTCTGAGAAAAGTGGTATACGTTTGTTGTTCACTACACTTGTTTTCATAGCTATAGTTTATCAGACGTCATTATTTTCATTCACTCGCTCACAGTCCTTGAGTACCTCTGGCCTAAAACTTTTGCCACCCCGCGGGGAGGGAGGTGAACTGCAGCCGTGGCTCAAAGCCCGGATGGAGCAGCCATTGGGGAAGTGTACAGGGCTTTAACGTAACCGAGGAGGGCTCTCTCTCTCTCTCTCTGGAATAATTAAGACAAAGTAAAAGGCGATCAAGGATTAAAAAATACTGAGGATACGAGGGTCCTCTCGGTGACTAAAGCCTCTAAAACTTGAAAAGCTGTACCAGGACTTGACTCGTTTTTGGACACAGTATCTGAGGAGACAGACTTGAAGTGTGGAAGTTGGGATACGAGCACACAGCGGAAAATACACAGCTGAGCCTGCGCTGCAACTACGAGCCACACACGCTAAGCGGCACAACTAGCCTCAGAGCTAACTGTAACTGAGCTTTCAAATCACGGGGCTTGAACTCCAGATACAAGCCCGGGCTCTGTGAGAATCCAGGGACTTACTTAATGAATTATGTCTGCCACAAGCATTGACCCTCAGGTAGGAAGGCCGGTGTACCTCGCCTGTACAGAGCTTGAAAGCTAGCAACCTGCTAATGTTAACGATATGGTGGGCTATGGCTATTCCTCGGAAGTGCTAACTAGCCATAGATATGTACACGTAGATGCCACTGTCGAGGTACTGCTAGCGTTTACACCAGCGACATTTTGGAGAGGGGTTGCTGTTGTCTAAATTCATGTAAACGTAGATATTTTGTTTACAAATATGTGTACATGTTCGTCAAGTGTTGTATAATGAAATGCAGGCATGAAGTCAGTATCGTAGAGTTTGTACTTCTGAAGTGGGTTTAAATATTTGTTGGTACTGTAGGTAGTGCACGATCCTCGCAGCAGTCAGGTTTCTGGTTCAATGCCCGTGTCGGTGAGGGCATATCTGTGTGGAGTCTGCATGCTCTCACTGTGCATGAATGGGTTCTCCTCAGGCACTCCAGCTTTCTCCAACAGACCTGCTCACTATGTTAATAGGTGACTCCAAATTGCCTCCAGGTATGACTGTGGGCATCACTGGTTGTCTGTCCGTCCATGCGGCTCTGCGATCAGCTGGCGACCACCTCAGGGTGTCCCCCGCCCCTCGCCCAGTGTCTGCTGGTATCGGCTCCTGCTCCCCAAACTAGGATTAGCATCATAGTTAATAGTTGGATGGACTCTGATGAAACAGGAAGAGTTTTTGCAAAATGCTCCCTCATTTTCTTGAACTGACGAGATAGCAGGTATCAGACGGATAAGATTCATGATTGATATTTAACTATTATTAATAATAAAGTGTTGAAACAGAGACAGCAATTTGACAGAAAACGTGCGTTTTATAAAAAAAAAATAATAGGTGTCGAGGATGGTAAGGATATGTCCAGTGTTTATGACTAAAAAAACGGCTTCAAACATTGATAATTTAGTAATTCTTAAATCATCCTATTGCTCATCCGCCTCTGTAGAATCTGAACGCTTTCTGTTGTGGCTACACCTATCCAATATGACGCCGGCGTAGACGTATCGCCCTTGCTAGCATCAGCAATAAGGGCGGTATCTGCTTCTACACGTCTATGCTAACTAGCGACCAACATTAGCCGGTGTATATAGCTAGCTAGCAAGTAAGCTACATTCTTCTAAAATGTAAAATATTCGTTGTTTACATTCTGAGAATGATGACACTCATGTGTTAGTATACAGGTCAATGTCAGACGTATGTTTCTCCGACATTATTATGTTGTAACTCCAACGTAGTAGGGAAAAAACCCTGCCACCTCTGGCTACATACGTGAAACCTAGAGCCAATGTTAAAATATGGAAACTGGGGTTTCTGGCTAATATAACTCACTTAACGGATTCTAGTTTTAAAATTCAGTATTTAATGGGACGTGTAAGACTCCTCATTTGTTATTTGACTCTTTAAAACTAAATTACAGGCAGACTTGACGCTACTGGTGTGTGGAAAAAGCCATTTTAAGAGATCTACGTTAGCTAGCCAAGTTTTCTATCATTAACGGATTTATGAGCAGGTTTATTGATTACCTTCATCTATACACTGTAAAAAAGAACTAATAATTTAAAGTAGCTATCAGACAGTCTTTGAGTATCAACAGAATTATTATAGAGCCAGGTAAGGTAAGTCATAAGTTAAGTAAGGCTTTTTTTCAGGAAGTAGTCTGTTGTGTTCAGCATCTGAGCCATACACTGCTTACATTGGAGGGCTTGTTCATTTCGTACCTTGATATGAATTGTGAAAATAACAGAAATTAATGATTTTAATTGTTTTTCTTTATTTCATGGTTCACCATTGGAGCAGAGATCAAAGGGACAAGCATCTAAAGGTAAGTTGCAAGATAAAAAAAAAAGAAAGATTCAAGCAAGCTTAAAATGCTGATATTTGATCAGGTCTTACTTGAATGGCACCTTTCAAACTGCTATGATAATGTCATCTAGAGACACTTGTAAACAGAGCAGGTCTAGATTGTAGTCTTTATTTTTATTGGCAGAGACCAGTTGTCACCCACCACAAGCACAGCATTGTGTAGCTGTAAGTAAAGTCACAAAGACAAGAAAATACCATATTTGAACTGACCCAGACTCACTGTAGACAGCCTTCTTCCTAGATTGTGTATGGGTTGAGAAGGGTGGAGAAAGGGAGAGGATGATATAAATATCCAAACAGAGCAACAACAATAAGTTGAACTGATTTAAGGCTTGATTGGATCATAGTATGTGTGATATTAGCCCTTACACATTAAGATACATTCTGGCTCCACAGTTCAGATAAGTGAAACAACATCACAGACGCAGGCATTTGCACAGGCTTTAATCTGCCTCTGAGTGTCAGACAACACAATACTTTGCTGATGCAGCTGAACATAGTGGGCTACATCACATAATGGGCTACAACACTATATAGTTGATGAAAAGGTATCAAACCCTTTTATATTTGCCTGAAATTTGTATTAATCATTGATGCTGTTTTTCCTTAATCACCAATTCATTTGTACCAGTGTTTTTGGACAATATGTATTTTAATATGTATTCATTTTGTCTAAAGGCTGGTAAGAAATCTACAGTTTTTAATTATATTTCCATATAATTTTGAAAGTGGTCAAGTGTAAGACACGTTTTTGTTTGTATGATTTTTGTTGATTTCTAATTCCCTATTAAAAACATTAAATTTAAGAACCACTTACAATGTTATGCTAATTCACAACACCATTATCACTGCATTTTCTTCAAGTTAGAATGATTTAATGCCATTTGTGCCATCAGCTGTACAATAAAGTGCCTGTGTCACACTGGGCATTTGGCCTATATGGGTTCTACTGAGACCAATTTGTTTTTGGTGTTTCTTTACCTGTAAAGCAATTTCCTTTGGGTTCAGAAAAAAATATAAATATATTGTGTGTCACCATCTAGTCATAAAACATGAAGTAAATGTCTTTGGTACATATCACCTTGTCCTGTTATGACACAAACAATGTTGAGGTAATTGGTCAATTTTATGAGTGTGGATCCTGTAGAAATACAGTGAAAGGCCTTAGGATTAAACATCCATCATGTCCAAAACTCCGGTCGGTTATTCAGGGAGAAATGCTTCTAAACTATTGTAGTGTTGACACAAATTATTGACATAGGTGTGTGCATATTCAGTTTCCTTTTTTTTTTTTTTTTTTTTTTCACTAATTTGTTCTTTTGATTATGTGTTAACAGTAAATTAGAGCTTCCCCCTTAGTTATCACCTTGTAAAGACCCTGACCTATTTCTCCTAAAAGAGTAAACTGGTTAGTGAACTATGAAACAGATTCCTTTCGAACTTGAGGAGAGCCAGAGGCTCTTTATATGTGTAGACAATTCAAAACAAAGATGGCCTTTTAGCCCAAAATAAAACAGTCAGAGTTAATATCTTCCTCTCACTAACCCCAGAGATACAGATATTAGTAAAATTAAATCTTTGACAATAGTGCCTTTTCTTCAACAAAAATGATATTATAGACTGATAAGTATGGAGCATGCAAGTCCAGAATTATTTCGTGTTGGCCCACTTGCTCTAACACCAGTGTTATCAACTGTCTTGTTATGGCCTTGTTATTGTATCTTTATGGTGTTCAAGTCATCCTTGATTTACTGCAGCTCCAGGAAAAGGCTAAGTGACATTCAGCACTTGACTCATTTTAACCTGCAGGCCTGGCTGGCAGCTGGCCACAGGCTGGGTCTCCTCCTGCACAGACAGACGGGAGAGGACCTTGTTTATGTGGTGATCATGTCCTTTGATAGATTTTGATCATAAAGTTGCACAAGTTTTATCGAGGAACAAGCAGAAAAATGTGTTCTATTAAACTCACGTGGTTACAATAACAGAACTGCAATGTGCTGTGACAGGGTCATCTTCACATGGATCGTGTGCTGCAGCTGGCAAAATGGTTGATTTTAAGAGCAATCATTTCAGTCCAGATTATTTAAATAATGCACATGCTGAATTACCCAAATTATCTGTTATTTCAAATTGATATCCATACATGTGAGTTTAGGTGAACATTCCTGAATTTCTTTCTCTGCAGTGCAAAATGGTTCACTGCATCAGAAGGAGACTGTCCATGACAATGACTTTGAGCCATACCTCACCAGTCAATCAACTCAGGTAAGGCTGCATTTCTAAATCATGTAAAATTATTTATAAACAACATTTATAAAGCACAGATTGTCAAACAGAGGGGGGTCTAGTGTTTGATTTACTGTGAGTTTTACTTGTCAGTGTCTTACAAAACAAATAAAAAAGTATATGGCCCCTTGTTTGAACATTCCCAGACTGTAAAGATTGTTTTTAAACTAAATAAAAAAAAAAAAAATCTGTACATCCATTACAGACCATGTCAAAATGTAATTCCATTTCATTTCAATCAAATTAATCCATTTCAAATATTGCACGCTGATAGAAAAGACTTAGTTTTCTCTTTTGTCCAGTTCAAGTCAATTTGTTAATCACACTTTTTATGTCTCTCTCTCTCTCAGAACAACAGCTACCAGTCCATCACCGACCCCTACCTGTCCAGCTACTACGCCCCGTCTATTGGCTTTCCATACCCCCTCAGTGAGGCACCTTGGTCCACTGGAGGAGATCCCCCTATACCGTACCTGACCCCCTATGGACCTTTGAGTAATGGAGACCATCACTTCATGCCGGACACGGTGTTTGGGCAGCCAGGTGGTCTGGGAAGCAGCATCTACCCCCACAGGTTTAACTTTTTTCCTGAAAACCCTGCCTTCTCCGCTTGGGGCACGAGTGGCTCCCAAGGTCAGCAGACTCAGAGTTCAGCCTATGGGGGAAGCTACAGCTACCCTCCCAGCTCCCTCGGGGGCACCCTGGTGCCTGATGGTCAGACGGGCTTTCACAGTGACACCCTCAACAAAGCCCCTGGTATGAACAGCCTGGAGCAGGGTATGGTTGGCCTGAAGATCGGCGGGGATGTTGGTGGCCAGGGGTCAGGAGTGAAAGCTGTGGGGTCTGTGATCGGTGGGCCTGCTGTGGCCCCCACAGGAAATGGAGCCACACCTATTGGAATGCCTCCACCAAAACCCACCTCTTGGGCTGCCATTGCTAGCAAGCCTGCCAAGCCACAGCAGCTGAAAGCTAAGGTGAAACCGGGGATGCCCAACCCAGGGGGAGCTCTCCCCCCTCCTCCCATCAAACATAACATGAACATTGGGACCTGGGACAAGGGTCCGGTGACTAAGGTAGCTACAGCTCCACTACAGCAGCAGCAGCAGCCTCTTGGCCTGCCTCACGGATTGCCACCTCAGCCCCCCATGCAGCAAGGACCCATGCAGCCTCCCCCTCCCCAGTCTTTGGTGCAGCCCCAGATGCAGCCTATGGCCTTACAGCCCCAGCCCCCACATCACCAGCACCATCAGCCACCACCTCAAGCCTACCAAAACCACAACCAGCCCCCTCAACCTCAGACCCGCTGGGTTGCCCCTCGCAACCGTAATCAAGGCTATGGGCAGGGCGGCCCAGGCCATGATGGTAGTGGTATGATGGGAACAGTTGGTGGAGGGAGCAGTGGCCCCCAGTCTTCTGCCAACCAGGGACCTGGTGTAGAGTCCCACCCAGTGCTTGACAAGCTACGTGCCTCACATAGCTACAACCCCAAGGACTTTGAGTGGAACCTGAAAAACGGACGTGTTTTCATCATTAAGAGCTACTCTGAGGACGATATCCATCGCTCCATCAAGTACTCAATCTGGTGCAGCACGGAGCATGGAAACAAGCGCCTGGACTCAGCCTTTCGGGCCATGAACGGTAAGGGCCCAGTGTACCTGCTGTTCAGTGTCAACGGCAGTGGCCATTTCTGTGGCGTAGCAGAGATGCGTTCGCCAGTGGACTATGGCACCAGCGCTGGTGTTTGGGCACAGGACAAGTGGAAGGGCAAGTTTGACGTGGACTGGTTGTTTGTTAAGGATGTGCCTAACAGCCAGCTACGCCACATCCGCCTGGAGAACAACGACAACAAACCAGTGACCAACTCCCGTGACACCCAGGAAGTTCCTTTGGAGAAGGCCAAGCAGGTGCTGAAGATCATCGCGACCTACAAACACACCACCTCCATCTTTGATGATTTCTCCCATTATGAGAAGAGGCAGGAGGAGGAGGAGGAGGTTCGAAAGGTGGGTGTGTTCACAGTAGTCTGTTCCCTTTAAAATAGCAATATGTAAAAATGTATGTGTGTATTGTAGCCACTGGAGTCCTCTGAGTACAACTGCACTAAAAACACAGTGCTGTCACCTCCTCCTCACAGACAATAAGTATTTGTTTTCATACGGAGCGTTGTGGAGACGTGAGAAAACCAGTGAACTATAATGTCTGCCAGGTGACAGTATTATTATTGGAGGCGCAGGCATCAACACAGCTACTGTTTTTCTTCCGCGTGTTTCTTTTTTAGCATTTTTTTCATCATCTTCATCTTTCAGATGAAACTTAGATTCACTTCTCTTCCTGGAGCTTTGAGAAAAAACCCCCACAAATTATCTATCAAAAAATGTGGTTCATTCCTGGTAGGTGTATTATGACTTGTCTAAGAGAAAACTGCAGAAGAGTTCCATAGGAAATGAATCGAGTGACTCCCTGAGCAAACAAAAAAAAAATTGTTTCCTACCACTACTGCTTCACCTTAATTTCATCGCCAAAGTTCATTCAAATTTTAAAGTGCAGACATTTTGTCCTTTGTTCAGGACTGTCTTTTCTACGTTTTTTAATAGGAGAGTCCCTCTGAGTTGACTGAAATCACCTAAAAACCATCGGGCTACAGTGGATATTATCATCTTAGAATTTAGGAGAGTAAAAACTTCACCTAAAATCTTGCGTAGAAATCTCCCCAGGCCCAAACTATACATAGGAGGCAAATGATTTCGTCACAGAATGTGGCCACAGCTCCTGGGATGCATAAAGACTTCTTTTTGAAGCGCAATCACTTTTAAAATAAAATGGGAGACAGCTGTTTTGATCTCTGGTAAGTGCCAATGCAAACTGAGTTTTTCTCCTGATGTTACACTGTCATATCTCTGTCACTTCTGACCGTATCTATAAAAAATTACATCTTCATGCTCCCGGAACTGTCTGACGCACACAATTATTATACTTTTCAACTAGAAGTTACATTTTTTCCTAAATTAACTTATTTTCAGGAGCCTCTCAGAGGCAAAAATCGTACTTAGAAACTCACTGCTCCTGTGTCAATGACAGCTGGTCACTGGTCATGTGTGTACACCTGTAAGAGACTGTTTGTGTGAATGTGCGCACACATGTGCGTGTGTGTGTGTCTAACATGATCAATTAAGGATATACATATATACACTATATTACCAAAAGTATTTGCTCACCTGCCGTGACTCACATCTGAACTTAAGTGACATCCCATTCCTAACCCATAGGGTTCAATATGATGTCGGTCCACCTTTTGCAGCTATTATGGCTTCAACTCTTCTGGGAAGGCTGTCCACAAGGTTTAGGAGTGTTTATGGGAATTTTTGACCATTCTTCCATAAGGGCATTGGTGAGGTCACACACTGATGTTGGTCAAGAAGGCCTGGCTCTCAGTCTCCGCTCTAATTCATCCCAAAGGTGCTCTATTGGGTTGAGGTCAGGACTCTGTGCAGGCCAGTCAAGTTCATCCACACCAGACTCTGTCATCCATGTCTTTATGGACCTTGCTTTGTGCACTGGCGCACAGTCATGTTGGAAGAGGAAGGGGCCCAAACTGTTCTCACAAGGTTGGGAGCATGGAATTGTCCAAAATGTTTTGGTATCCTGAAGCATTCAAAGTTCCTTTCACTGGAACTAAGGGGCCAAGCCCAGCTCCTGAAAAACAACCCCACACCATAATTCCTCCTCCATCAAATTTCACACTTGGCACAATGCAGTCCGAAATGTACCGTTCTCCTGGCAACCTCCAAACCCAGGCTCGTCCATCAGATTGCCAGATGAAAAAGCGTGATTCATCACTCCAGAGAACGCGTCTCCACTGCTCAATAGTAGGGATGGGAATCGAAAACCAATTCCAGTTGAGAATCGTTAACAGCTCCATCAAAGAATCGTTATCATTAATCTTTTTGCTTATCAATTCCCTTATCAATTCCTTCCACTGACAGGGTTCAGAAGCATCAGAATTGTGACTTAATCCTAACTGCACCTACTAGACTACCTTAAGTAAGTGGACACACTAGCAATTTGCAGAGGCAGTTATACATGCTGTGACATGTGTTTGACATTGTTGCCACGAAAATCAGACCAACATTTGCTGACATGGGAAATCTGCAGGAATCGATAAGGGAATCGTTAAAGAATTGGATCGATTAGCAGGATCGTTACCAGCATCGATATTGATAAAATTTTATCAATTCCCATCCCTACTCAATAGTCTAGTGGTGGTGTGCTTTACACCACTGCATCCGGCGCTTTGCATTGCACTTGGTGATGTATGGCTTGAATGCAGCTGCACAGCCATGGAAACCCATTCTATGAAGCTCTCTGCGTACTGCACTTGGGCTAATCTGAAGGCCACATGACGTTTGGAGGTCTGTAGCTATTGACTGTGCAGGAAGTAGGCGACCTCTTTGCACTATGCGCCTCAGCATCTGCTGACCCCGCTCCATCAGTTTACATGGCCTACCACTTCGTGACTGAGTTGCTGTTTTTCCTAAACTCTTCCATTTTCTATATTAAAGCTGACTGTTGACTGTGGAATATTTAGGAGCGAGGAAATTTCTCGACTGGATTTGTTGCACAGGTGGCATCCTATCACAGTTCCACGCTGGAGTTCACGGAGCTCCTGAGAGCGACCCATTCTTTCACAAATGTTTGTAGAAACAGTCTGCATGCCTAGGTGATGATTTTATACACCTGTGGCCAGGCCAAGTAATTAGGACACCTGATTCTGATCATTTGGATGGGTGAGCAAATACTTTTGGTAATATAGTGTATGTAGTAAAAAGTTTGAAGTGAATTCTTTGGCTCCTGTGCTACGCTGACAAGATTTTTTTTCATTTCCCGGTAATATAAAGTCACACAGCTAAAGAAATCATCAGACATTAACTGTGTTTTACATAGAAAGACAGACACATTAGATCACCCTGTTAGATCATCTGATTAGATCATCACTTGTTTCATTAGATTGATTTTATTGTTTTTTTGTGTCACAGCCATAATCCATTTTTAGTCTCAAGGGAGGGCAAAAACCAGCGGGTATAACAAGAAGACAGCCGAAGCTCAGGTGCCAGGTTATTGGCATCAGCTGATCAGGCCACACGTGACTTATGCACATGACTGAAGTCTCCTGTCATCTTCACTGTGTTCCTCAGGCATTTCATCATGTCATTGTCCACCTACAGTCATGGAAAAAATTATTAGACCACCCTTGTTTTCTTCAATTTCTTGTTCATTCTAATATCTGGTACCACTAAACGTATAATACAATGAACACAACAAAAAATGCAGCTGGTCACATAATACTTTATGTCCTATTTGACATTCTTAAGCTTAATTGATTCCCAGGGTATATAAGAGGCCATTTCATGTCACAAGCAGCACTGCACATGCAAAGGCCTAGAGTGGTTTCCTGCTTACATTCAAGCCGTAGCACAACTCAGAAGTTGTCAGCTCTCACATAATGCCTAAAACAAAAGAATTATGTGAAGCCACAAAGGCAGCCATCTTGGCACTGCTGGAAATTGGCATGAGTGAGAGACAGGTAGCAAAAAAACTGAAGATCTCCAACAACAAAAAAAAAACAAGCTGAACATGGCACTACCAACTTGCTACCTGGCCGTGGCAGGAAACGTCTTTCTACCCCACGAGATGACCGTGCACTCATCCGTTCCTGTGTCAGGAATCGTCGTCAGACCTCCAGGGACCTTAAAAATGAGTGGGCACTGTCAAGAAATGTGACTTGTTCAGCAAGGACAGTTCGAAACCGACTTGTTGAAGCTGGTTTGAAGTCACACAGAGCACGCAAGAAGCCCTTCATCAATGAAAGGCAGAGGAAGGCCCGGTTACTCTTTCCTTGAGACCACAAGGATTGGACTGTTGATGATTGGGCTAAGGTTCTCTTCAGTGATGAATCCAATTTTGAATTGATGCCCACTCCAGCCAACTTACTGGTTAGGAGGAAGCCTGGAGAAGCTTACAACCCAGACTGTCTTGCCCCTACAGTAAAACATGGGGGTGGATCAGTCATGATCTGGGGTTGTTTCAGTCTGAGTGGAACAGGGCAAATGCAATTGTGTGAAGGCCGAATGAACCAGGTCATGTACAGGACTACCCTTGAAAACAGTCTTCTTCCATCAGCTGGAAAACTCTTTCCTGCCTCGAATGACTGGATTTTCCAACAAGACAATGCCCCTTGCCACACGGCAAGGTCAGTTAAAAGCCTGGATGGAGAACCACAACATTCGCACCATGCCTTGGCCTGCTCAATCACCAGATCTTAATCCAATTGAAAACCTGTGGAAAATCATCAAACTCAAAATGGAGAACCACAAGCCCAAAAACAAAGAAAATTTGTTTGAATTTGTCCAACAGGAATGGGCTGCTGTGACAGCAGAACAATGTCAGAAGCTGGTGGAGAGCATGCTAAGACGCATGGCTGCAGTCATCAAAAACAATGGTTATGCAATCAAGTATTAACTCTTGTGTGTATCATGTGTTTAAAGCAAACAGAAAAGAAAAGATGGAATGCTTAAAAGTAGTGTTTTTGGCGGTACAATGCCATAGCTATTGATGTAAGAATTTAAGTAATTTTGGTTATTATCAAGAAAACCATGGAAAATGAATAGTTCTTAGTTCTTAAATTAAACTCTCATGAGCTATTTTTGTTGTTATCATTATAATTGTCCAAACAAATGTACCTTTAGTTGAGCCAGGCATTAAAATTAACAAGAAATTGAAGAAAACAAGGGTGGTCTAATAATTTTTTCCATGACTGTACATGCTGCTTCAGCCTGAACTTGGACATGACCTTGTAATGACACATCAGTCATAAGTGAATTTGTGATGACACCAGCATGACCCGCCCCCCCAAGCCCCACTAACTTACTCCGCATGTGGAAATTGTTTAGTTATTGTTATTGTCGAATGCCAAAAAGTAACCAATCTTAATAGAAGTGCCTACTTTTCCGCAAACTGTTCATGTAGAGTACCATATTTTCTGGACTGTAAGTCACTTTTTTTCATATGTTTTTTCAAAATGCCGCCAAAATAAAAGTGCTATTCTAACAAACTGCTGGTGGTAAAATAAACCGCAGTGATCAAGCAGAAATAAAGTTTGGAGTGAGTGAGAAACTCGAGAGGGACTGGCGAAAAGCAGAGGTTAGTCCTACTCCAGTGAAGAAAATGAAGAAAGCTAATCACAGGCCAAAAGATGGTCAGAACTGAAGGAAGGAGTCCACAGATGGGTGCTTAAACAGTGTGCTGCTGGGAGAGACTTGTTACAGGCTCATTTATGCTTAACATTAATGATGGATCTGTATATGGACAGAGCCTCCTGTCATTTTGTCCATATCTCCGCTCATTTCAACAAAGCTTATGGATACGGGCCAAAAGGAGCAGTACCACGTGAAACCGTGGAGGCAATGTTGTTGTTACTACCCATTACGTAGCTCTGTTGAGACACAAAGAAGTAATAATTATGGCGGAACTTTTAGAAGAGAAACTCTGTGTGTTATGGTGCATTCTGGTTGTAGTCAGAAGTTGGAAGTTGGAAGCTCCGAGTTCTCAGTGGGAAACTGCAACTGGAACGCCCCTCGAGGTTGGAATTTGCCACTGGGAACTTGGGGGAACCTCACCACTCCCGAGTTGACGATAGAAGATGGCTGCCCCCAGTGTAAACAGTTGTTTAGCTCCTGCAATAATCCATTTAGTAGCACTTCTGACTTGTGTGTGTCACACTATATCAGCCGTATGCATAGCATTGATCGACTTATATTTACAAAAATGCTGCCATAGTGGTATCTACATTCTTCATGTGGTATTTGTGAACTACAACGCAGGGTGTGCGAACACCGGCTACAATAGCCTGGTAGATCAGCATGTTTTTCCCGACTTTGTAACTGGAACGCTGATAACTTGGAGATGACATCACTCCCACTTCCCTTTTTCCAGTTCCCAGGTTAATGAAACGCAGCATTAGACAGAAATTACAAACATCTATATGATGTTACTTTGCCTGGACACTGGGACCAACACATGCAAAAAAACAGCTGGGAGGAGCTTGGAAAGCAGTTAAATATCATTGGTCTGTAGTAAAGGAGAAGTGGAGGACTGTGTGGGACAGAATTGTTCGAGTGTCCCCGGATTTATTGGTTCACAGCAATGCCAACAGAAAGGATGCAGTGGGCCTTCTAGGTGTTACCGCCTCATACAACCACTCTCTATCAGAGCACAAAATACATGCGACTAACAGTTTGGTGAAACGTATGTGTTTTTTTCTCTTCATGACGCATTTTTTGACTGATGTGACTTCTACTGCGGAGCAACTTATAGTTCAGAAAATACAGTACGTTAATCTTAGCATCACCATGATGACTGTTGCCTGTGGCTTAGAGGTCCCTTTAGAGAGACTCATTTATTACATGCTTGTTCAGGGATGGGCAGCTACAGCCATTTGAACTAAGCTTTACACTGACTGCTCTGTTTTGGTGCAGCTCAGTTTGGTGTGGTTTGGAGCAGCTACTGCTTCTGTTTTCACTGCTAGCTGCACCCTCACCTTGGGACAGGGGTGTAAAGCTGAAGACAATCTCCAACTCCCTCAGCACGTCCTCTCCAACAAAAACAAGGATGGCGTGCACCTCTGAACTCCTCTGTGCAACATAATATCATGTGGACATCCCTCATAACAAAAGTTTCTATCGATTTAACATCACACAGCGTGTTTTTGTTTTAGCTGCTGTTCCATAAGTGATAATTTGTTCAACCAATCAAAAGACTGCAGCATTTTTAGCTCCACCCACAGCGTCCAGCACAAAGAAAGTTGCCAAAAAGTAGGACGGCATGGAGCAGATATTTAGTTATCTTTCACTAATTTGATTGACAGTGGAAACATCTGTAATTGCGTATACCAAATGTGCACCAAGCTGGGCTGAACTGGAGCACTTGGGCCAAATCAGTGTTGTCCACATAAGGAGGGCCACAATACAAACTGCAAGATACTCATTTCTTAACATACATGCTTACTAAAATAAAAGGAATAAATATCCTCTCTGAAAATTAACCATCCAAAAAATCATAATGTAAGGTAAAATGTTAAGTAAGACTTCACTGAATCAGCTTTAAAGTCAAATATTAAAGCCAGTGAATTGGTGTAATTAGCAATTTATTTTTTTTTCTCCAAAATATTTTTCCTACAAACAAACTTTTACTAGACCATATTCAAGATTTTTAAGGAAAAAAGCATCAGTCACATTGATAGTTACTTTGAAAGAACAAAAAGTATTTGAAAAATTATTGTGAAATATTTCCTTGTTTTTCATAATTCTCATGGCAGGTTTTGTCTTTTTGTCTTTATGGTTTCAATCTGGATAACATGAAAAAACATTCAATAATGAAGAAAAAAAGCTTGAAGCCACAGCTTTGCTTGCTTGTCCAAAACAATATGGTCAGCTCCATGTCTGATAAGGAGTGTGCTACTTCTTGTATATAGGATTAGGAATGAGAATCAAAAACAAATCCAGTTATAAATTAATAATATCTATCTTCATGTCATTTGCCTTATCTTGTCCTTCCACTTGTTTACTGCATTTCTTACAAGAAGATTGTTGCACATCTCACCAGAGGCAGTTAGTCGAAATAACAAAAAAGTCAAAGACAGGATGGTAGGAGACAGCAGAGGAGGTCAAAAATGTGGCTTGATATAGTTTTAATGTGTTTTTTGGGCATTTTAGACCTTTATTTATAGGAGAGAATGACAGTGGATAGGCTTTTGAAAGGGGAGAGAGAGTAGAAGACACTCTGCAAACAGGTCAGAGGCTGGATTCAAACCTGGGCTGGCAGAAGTATGTATGTGGGACGTGTCTGTTTATTTTTACACAACGTGATGCCAACTGCATAATGTGCAAAACTTGTGTCTGTGTGATTAAAAGCAAGGGTGGAAGCACAAACAGCTGGCAGAAACACTTGTCGATACAGCATGACATTAAATGTCAGGAATGCCGTGGGTTTGACGTTTTTGATATTAAAAACCTGTTTGCCACACAAGAATTGATCAAATCATTGATGAAGCATTGATTTGATTGACAGAATTGGTAATGGTGTTGGAAACAATAAAATCTTATCTATTTTGCTACTGACAATGTTATAGCTCTGTCCAGTATTGACAGTAGTCCAGCTTCTTGCCATCCTCTGTCTCTTATCTCTTCCTACTCTTATCTGTCACGGCTCCCTTTCATCTTGGCCTCTACCGTTGTGAGGCACAGCACTCGGGCTGAACGATTTGATAAAATAATCTAATTGCGATATTTTTCCCTAATATTGCAATTGCAATTTACTCTGCGATTGTTTTAATGTTCCTCATCTTATGTATCCTTAAACAAACATAAGCAGTAGATCGTTTTATAGTAAAACCAATATGACATTAAATTAATCTAAGGATAAAGGATTTGAGAAAAAGTGGAGAAGTGAAGAACAGAAGCAAAATCGGTATGAAATTGTAAAAAAAAATGGTACGAAAGCGGAAAAAAAGTTAATGGGTGCAAAAAAGGGAAGAAATGGCAAAATTCAAAAGTGACTAAGGAAAATTGATTATAGCAGCAAAATTGGGATTAAATTTCAAAAACCATGTAAAAATTCCAAACATGGTCTGATAGTGGCCAAAAAAAGAAGATGAATGGGAGCAAGAGAGGCATAAAGTTGTAAAAACTGGGTTAAAAAAGGTTAAAATAGGCATGAAATTGCAAGAAACTACATCACAATGCCAAAATGTTCAACACATTTTGAGTTAAAAATATTGCACTGTCTGCGATTTGAAAATGGCAACAAGCCATATTGCGATTTAATCTAATTTGCAATTAATTGTTCAGCCCTACACAGCACACAGACCAACAAACTTCCTTAAAGGCTCTTGAGTGTGAAATCCTGCAGTACAGTAGTACTCACTTCTCGTGAGATGACTGTGGCTTTCTGCCTCGCTTTCATTTCATGTGGTACTTTTTCATTTGTGCTGTCTGTCTAACTTCCTGAACTCCGCAGTATGTCTTTGACCTCTTTAAGGTAGGTGTGCTCGTTATAACATGGCTGAGCAAAACTACAGCAAATGAGGAAACAGGAGAGAGTGTTTCATTTCTACAAATCAGCATTTGATCACCTCAAACAGTGGAGATACTGTGGTCATGTAGAAGTCAGTAGTGTTTGCACATCATGTTTGGTCTTTGTCTCTTGGAACTCTGCTTGGCGTGATGCAAAATGTAGATGTTTGATACAATCCCTGATGGAAAACATAAACAGTTGAGTCAAGCTGAGTTAAGTGATCTCAGTGGAAAGGCAGGCACCAGTTTCTCTGTTCGAAGTCTTTATGCTCTTAGATTGACCTAGAAACCACTATTTTAAGGTGAATAAATTAGATATTGTTGCTGTAACTAAGTCAAATAATGTATTTAAAACGTCTGATTACAGCTTTTCAGAGACTTATTTTTTTATTTGTCTTTCTGCTCCTTTCAGCAGACCTTCGAACCTCCTCAGATTCAGAGCCGCTCACGGTTGGATCAGGTAAACATCTGTCATATTCTTGACATGATTATGGTGTTGTTGTATAACTTATTAGTACTGACATCTCTTCATTGGCACTCAGTGTTTGTTGCTCTTTGTGCCAGTGTTAGTACACTTAAAATATCTATTTGATCACCATTTTTAATAAATCAGTGCAGATCAAAATGTCCTTCAGTTTACTCTCCTGTTACGTAATGCTTGTATGTTTAATACCTTTTTTTTTTTGTTTTTGCAGGAGCGTCAAAACAGGAATAAACAATAGAAGACATTTATCCTTGGCTTGATCAACAGTTACACTAGGACGTTTGATTTAAGAGACAGAAGAATAAGAAAATGCAACCAAGCCCTTCATTTTTTTTCTATTTAATCCTGGTGAATCTCTGCCATTGCTGAGACTTGTGCTTTTTTTTGCCCCATGTACCACCCACTTCTTGTGCAGGGATAATAAGCTGATTTCATGTATCACATAGCTGCCACTTCATTCTTCAGTTTGGGGTCTTTTTTTTTTTTTTTTAAAGAAATATTTCTCCTCCCACTCCATCTCGTGCTCTTCTCTCACCAGACTGGTTTCCTGTCTCCTGCCCCACCCCCCACCTCTTTCCAATTGAATCAGGGTTTGACTGCACCATGGAGAAAAATCTGCCACTTTATATTTCAGTACAATCAGAAACGGATGTGTCATGCCCCGGTTTGTCCACTAGGGGGCAACATTGCCATGCTTCAGAGGTTTAACTGTGCCAACAGGGTTGGAGGATCCCAAAGGCAATGATGGACGTGGAGCTGTGCTATAATAGAACTTCACTGGTTTATCTATTTTTCATTCAGATCGACAAAAATCTCTATTTTTTGGCTTACTACTGACAATTTCATTTCAGAAACCCGTTTTCTGGAGCCTTAATGTTTTTTTTTTCTAATTATTGGTGACTCAAAAGAACTGCTCAAACAGTGACACTGCTGGAGAAATCAGGGATAGTGTGAAGTCACACAGGACTCGAGACATTTTCTGAGGAGGAATTGCAAAGGCCTCTGGGAAAGAAATAACGGATGTGTCCTCCACAGCCAGAACTCTCACCATTTTAAGTCAAAAATTGTACTATCAACATCCCTCACACCCCTCTGCTTTGCTTTCTGTCGTCGTCTGTCTTGATGGGGTCTTTCGTGTGTTTCATCAGGAGATTCTGCTTGTGTACACAGCCCAGTCTGAGAGAAATGTCTCATCCAACATTTTTAAATTGTTTTATAATCAGAAGTATGTAATGATGTAACTACTACATTGAATGAATTGTTGCTTTTGCTTTTGTCTCACACGACAGGGGGAGGGTTCATGTTTTTGTCCATTCACCATCATTCTGTCTTAATCCTCTTGTTTTCTTTTCTCGTTTGTTTTCCTCAAATTTTGTTTTGCTAAGTCTGTCATGTTGGTCGTAATGCTAAGCTTTAACGTAGGAGCCTATATATTCATGGAGAAAGCCTAAAAACTGTATAACCTAAAAATTAATGTAACTGATTTACTATTGAGTAAGAAAAAATAAGAATGAAATGTGGTTTCTGTGTGTTTTTTGGTTGTTGCAAAAATAGTTTGATCTAAACTGAAACTATCGATTATGATTGAGTAACGTTCTTTCAGGTCTGTTATCAGAAAATATATATTAAAAACACAGTCACCCACAGACGTGTGTGTTCCTGTGTATGACAAGCTACAGAAGTGGAGGTCTGCGGGAGGGTTTTATTGTCATCCATCCTGCGGCTCTTTGTTCTCATGATGTTTCTGATCTTCAAAGCTTTGGTGCGGTTTGTCCTTGAGCATTTTAGATCAACCTCAAGTTCTCCAACCTCTTAAAAATGAGATTTTTAATGTGAAGAAGCTGCTAATGAAGAAAAATACTTTCTCTTGTGGCAGTTTGATTTGTTTGTGCTACCATGAAAATCCAAATTAGCCTTTTGATTTTGTCTTCAGACATTTGGATTCCTAACACAATCTTTGTTACGTTTCACCTGAAGCTGTCAGGTCACAGTTACATATGTTTTTCCAGAAGCCCCTCTCCCACAGCTGTTTTCAGATCATGTTATTGAGTTTCTAATAATGCAACCTACTTTGATTCTGTCAGATTATTTTCCCCACTGAAAAGGAAGACGTACTGCACTTTGCTGATGTCACTCAAGTGAGTATAAACACACACATTGTAAGTTTCCAGATTTGTGAAGCTGCATTGTATACTATTTGTTTTTCGCCAGGTAACATGGATTTACCTCAGTGGTGTGGCTCTGTACAGTTTGGCGTAGTGAACCCTGATAATGTTTCCACAGCAGAACACCTGTCTCTGTGGACTGTGTGTGTCTGTCTCTATCCTTCAGGGTCAGATGTATGCTTGATACCTCAACAGTAGGGTGCCAGAAAAGTAGAGCAGTGCAGATTTGAAACTGCGTTACCATCCGGAACTGAACAGAACTGAGCCAGACTCAAACACATTTCAGAACTGCCTTCTTACTGCGGCTTTTTTAACCTGCACGAATCAATGGCTAGGTTGATTCAAGCAATACGCTGGAGGCCTTCCAAACATTTGCCTTCACTGCACGCTGCTCAGACCGGCATAGGGTCGGGGGGAGTTGAGGAGCTACAGGATGTCACAGAAACGATCTGGTTGTGGTTTTAGTAGAGGGCTCTATCTGCACGATAGCAGCTTTTCATGTGCTCAGATTATATATGTTACAATAGAGGGGTTTCAGGTTGACTGAGAGTATATGAATCCACGCCACTAAAGGGTTAACATGATATATTTAACATTGATTATCATTTAGACTGCAGTTGTAGTGGGCTTAACTTGTTTAAAAGAGCCGTCTTGTTTTTTCTGAACAGAAGAAATCAAGCCTTAATAAACTCCCCATGCAGAAATTACTGTCTTGATGTCATGTATTTTCTGTTATTGAGTAAACAGCCTCTGTTTGTGACCTTATTCACAGAGAGGGGCTCTGAAAGATAGCCACACTGGTTAAATGTCACTGAAATTCTGTCAGTCTTGTATTCTGATGTCTGTGGAAACATTGGAATCAAAGCAAACATGATTTCAGAGCTTTCAGAGGTCTGTATTTCAATTAGAAGTGCTAAAAATGCGATGGGGTTAAATCTGTTTCAAAATTATTTGAAGAGAGTTTGGCATATCATTGGTTGATTTAAATAGTATTAAATATTTCCTCTTAATCCAGCCCAGTATCCTGAAATGCCCTGTGCTGGTGCTATTTCAGTCTCAGATTTTTTTTCCCTCTCCCTGACAGGAGCTCTCCGTGGTGCTGATGTCCTGATTAGAAGGAGCTGCTGGTTGGATATTCAAGCCACATAAAGACAGACAGAAACATTGTCTCCAGGTAAAACACTGCGAGGGCTCTTCTGTGAAATGGTGGTGGATGTTCTCTGAAATGCATACGTGCAATAGGGCACTGTATTTCAGTACATATGATGATTTCTGACACTTAGCGGGGTTGAATCTGGTTGGTACCAGTCTTTACAAGAATTAGGCATTACGTTTCTCATTTTAAGAATTAAATTGAACATATATGTAAACACAATTATTTTGGTTGTGTGAAGTGAACATTAGTGCAGTGTACTATTTAATATGAAATAACCACAGTGGAAAGCAGGAACAGTGCAGCACAGGCTTTATTTGTCTCCGTAACAGAGGGAAAACATCACAACTAAAAGAAAAAGAGATAAATCACGTTAAAATACCACATTTCTACCCATCAACCTCAGCAAAAGAATGCATAAATTCAAATACGACATTAAAATAGTGCTCTTCCTTAGCATCAACTGCCATATATCTAATAAATCTTATGTCACAGTGTGAATAGCTGGTTTTTGTTTGAGTGGATGCTGTATTTCGATGGTGTAACATCAAGCAATAATAATCAGTGTACAAAAATATTAAGCAACTTCACCTTCCCCAAATTATTGTTTTGTAAATAATAATTAATAAAGCCTGAATTTAAAATTCTATATCACAAAAAATTGTGCTTAAGGTCCAGTTGTGGGGTCACAGTCACGCTGGCATACATCCGAACCACATCTAGATGGAGCAACTATCTGGTCTTTAGATTACTTAAACCTTTTTTGTCTCAAGAAAAATGTTTAGAAGTGCTGGATTCCCTTTAACAATGAAATCAGCTGGCTATTAAATGGAGTCTCCTATTGTGGGCTCATGTGGAAACATTTCAAAGGTCAGAAGACTATTTCTTAACTTGATACCCTTTACATTGCTGAATGTAGTCCAGCTTAAATCATGCACTGACAGGAGTGAACCTGTAGGTGGCATTAAACCTCCTACATTTCTATACGTTAACTCCAGCAGAGTGAAGTCTGCAGCCGCTGTCAGTGTGCTGAGTCCCCGCAGGCAGCCCAGCCTGGAGCTGCTGTAGGCCTGAGCTGTGAAGGCGTGGTGGACTGGACCTGTTGGCCTAGTTTGGCACGTAAAATAATTCATCACACACTGACTTGAAATGGTGCTGAGGCTGCAGCCCACAGAGCCCCTGGAACATTTTGTGATGACTGTCAGGCTGTCAAAACAGGACCGTGGTGGAGCGTGAAGATGGCCGCACTGAGGCACCTAAAAATAAGTCTTTCTTAAAACGCAGACGATGTTTCCATAGAGAGCAGAACATTTAGGCTGACCATTTGCGGCATTATGGGCCGTGAACGAGGTCCTAGTTTAAACTGAAAATAGATGTCTTAAATTCTACCATTTTTGTAGGACGGCGACTCAACTCCTAAATATTTGGGATCCTTTCATGACAGGAAAAATTTGGCATGTTTTACTTTGAAATGATTAAAATGCGCCCTTAAAGGAAGCAAGTGTTCCGCCATTTTAAACAGCAAGAATAGAAGTTACAGTAAAAGTATTTGATTTTAACATGATTTTCATTAAAGCAGATTTTCTGGAGGCCATTGACCTCACTTGGCGGAAGTCCAATCGTTATTTGCGTCGTATTCTGCGCCAGGCGTTGTAAGCAGCACTACTTTTTGGAGAGGTCAGATGAATAAGACATTTAAACCCAACATTTTGACGACATCTTACTTTGAAAGCCACAATCCATCCTGTTTTGCGAAATTAAAGTACGCATTGCGCTCATCCTGTCAAAGCAACACACAAACACATATATAGCGCGTGCGCACACTCACGCGCAGCAGAGTGACAGCAGATCAGCCAGCTTTAGCTAAAGGCCTCTTTCTTGTATCATTTAGGGTCAAAGTGGTCAAAGTGAAGCGCGCGGCCTGATGGAATAATGAGATCAAACGTGAAGCATGATGCCGTGCAGATTCCTCTCTTGGCATTCACCGCGTGCCTTAATTGTATGGACATTAAATCAAGGTCCGCTGTGAACACGCAGAGTGACAACCCTTTGGAGAAGTCTTCCTCTCACCCCTGATGCTGCTGATGGGTGCACAATGAAGACAAGCACCCTCTCTCTCACCCTCACTGACTCCCACGCGCTCAAACCTCCGGCAGCTGCCGCCAAGGAGGACGCAAGACTGCATGACTGCGATTTAGCTCCCGTCCGTGCGCGCGCTCGGCCGCACACACGAACGCACAAATACACACACACACATACACACACACAGAAAAATCTAAAGCCGATTTTGCCACACAATCATTCACACATGCGCGCGCATGCAGACACTTAAATCTAAAGCCGATTTATAGCCTACAGCATCAATAACGCTCGCAGCCACATTCCTCCCCTGCGCCTCTTTGGATTCCACGCGTAGAAATATTGATATCACTGCGCCACAGCTCGGCATCAAACCCAATCAGCTCACCTCTCCCAATCTTTAAAAGTAGGAACCTCAGAACATAACGTTATAATCGCCAATTACAAACGCTATCTCCGTGCGTCTTTACGCATCTCCTGCCTGGTTGAACCTCGCACAGAATGACAGCTGAGGCTGCACAGTGGAACATCTCGCTTTGTCCTCTCTCTCTCTCTCTCTCTCTCACTCTCTCTCTCTCTCTCTCTCTCTCTCCAAACCACTCAATTTAACACAAGCCTAGCCAGAAGCACAAAGATAGCAGTGCAGAGCAGACAGAAGCAGAGATTGGGTTGCAGCACTTCACAATGCAATTTGTTTGAAGTCCTATATCCCACTGCGATGAGTGCTGTATTCTCCAGTTAACTTGGCTTGGATGCGGCGTCCCCCTCGTCCACGATCAACGCCCCTCGGACAAAACGCGCGATGCTTCCTCTCTCCGTGCAGCTGACAAACTACAGATGGCTACTTTTACATAATGCTACTGTATATGTGGAGGGGAGCGCTTCTTCTATGCGCCACAGAGCTCTCTAGAACATCCCTACAGCCCGTACAGTGTAAAATCTCTGTATAAGGTGGTTAAAATGGCTTCTTCGTCTGCAGGAAAGGTCCTCTCTCCACCAAGAGTCAGCCGGTTCCTTTTCGCTTCGTGTCTTTTTAATCTGACCCATTTCAGGCACAATCCAGGCGTGGATGCATGCCCCGCTCTCTCTCTCTCTCTCTCTCTTCTCTCTCTCTCTCTCTCTCCTCCTCTCTCTCTCCCGGGCTGTGTGATCCACTGTCTCCCGGATTAAAGCGCCCCTCTCTTCCCATCCTAGACAATTGCGAGTCTCTGCTGATTGGGCTTCGGCGCAAGAGGATTACATGGGCGCACAATGACGTCATGGCCCGGGGCCCAAGCCCCCCTCCCTCTTCCCTCCTTCTCACCTCCCCCCATTAAAACCAAATCCTCATCAGCCCCAAATGTCCTTGAAACCAGGTCTGACTTTCTGCAGCACGTCATGCATGCATGCATCAGGGAAGACTGCACAGTGGATGCTAACAGGAAATACTTTCTGCTGCTGCTTTGCGTTGAAACAGATGTAATATAGCATACAGCGGGTACAGGCTAACTGTGCACCTGCAGCAGCATCTTGAGTCTTCTTAGCAGGTGCATGTCCAGCAGCTCTCTGCTACAGTCAGAGCGGCAGGCCTGTGGTGGGTAGCTACAACAGTGACTGCACTGTGTGACCATTTTGATGAAGACACAAAGTCCAAAGAGCCACAGTAACTTTTACACACTTCAAACACAGACTTTGGCCTAAAGCTGAGTTATGCCAAGGTGTACTGGCAGCCAAGAGGAGGATAAATTCTACTTTGCAAATTAAACTCAGGCCATAAACATGTCCACACATCTGCACTGCTACTTCACTGTAGCTTTTTACATACATGTTGTGTTCTGTCTCCTATTTTGATGTAGCTGTATATTTTAATTTCCATTTGTTTTTGTTTTTTTTACCTGGCAGTAAAAGTACTGCTTGATTTAGTCTCTTGATGTTCATCTCCTGTAAGTTTTGTTCAGAAACAAATCAAATTCTTTATAGCAGTAACACCTGCCATAATTCTATTTTTGTCCATTAGTTTGTGACTCAAACTTGTGTTCATAAAATGACAAATAACTTTACAACACAGCTTCTGACATAAAATAGTGCCATGATGTAACAACAACCAAGAGAAATAAAAACTACACTTTGCACATTTTAGAAAGGTGTATTAACTTTAAATGTGTTAAATACTGACTCTTGAATGGGCCACATCTGCTCGTAATATATTTCTTTTCAGGATAATTCATCAAGAAAATAATCCATTTAGACTACTCATACATATAACCTAAATTTACCTCAGTGGCTATGTTTATGGTTGCTCTTGAAGGCCTGCAGCCTGTGCTGCCATGTGGTTGGAAACAACAAGAAGCTGCAATATGCAACATCTTTGTACACATTTTACAGTTAATATGACAATAAGCCAATCTTTATGCAAGGTGTATTAAGTCAGTAACAGTGGGGTGCATTTATGCTAAATGTAGTTGTTGGCACAGTGTGGGAGGACATTTTCTGTCCTGAATGAAGTATATCTGTTCTACTTTTAATATTGAAGTTCTCTGCCAATCTCTTACTCTGGAATTAAGCTGAGTGTAGCTAACATATTTACCAGCTGCTCTAAAACATTTTACTGTGATTTTTTGGCTAACAAAACCAAACAATTTAGATATTGTTCAAATTGCTTTTGTGTCAGCAAGATGAAATCAGTATGGTGTATGACACCTTTCCCATTTGACAATGTTGCAATGACCCACATGCATGTGGACATGCAGTGTAATGGAACCTTTCATTTTTCCAATGCAAAAGCTATCTAATGTTTTATTGTAGCATGTATATTAAAACTACTCTAATTTCAACAAATATCCGGCAAGGCTATGTTGATTTCTGTTCCGTAAGAAAATGTCATTGGATTTTCAAATGTTTCTCCCTCCTTCTGTAGCTTGTGTCTACCTCCCACTGTTGGCTGAACAAAGGAGAAGAGGACCCGTTTAAGGATGAAACCGGTCCTCTTTTACCCTCCATAACTGAGCCTATACAATCGCAAATGCTCTCTTTTCAAACAAATGCAATAATTAACTATTTAAACTGGCGTACCTTTGTCTCATAATAGCCTCCGCTGCAATATACATCTCAAAACGAGCCTCGTGCATTTACATTAAAGCAGATCAATTCACTAATGCAAAGCCATTCGCTGGGCTTGTGGGTCTTTTGGTTCACCGTTGCCAAAAAGAGTAAATGTAATAAACCCAGCCTGCAGAAGTAGCAGCGTCCTCGTTCCAGTCATCGCCCACAGTGATTCCTCCATGCACCATACAGAGGCTCCATTGCATCTTCATCTCCATTTTGTGCTTGCAGCAGGCCTTCATGGATGCAGAAATCCCACAAACGCCGCTGCAAGACGCCTCAAACTCTCAGCCTTCCCATCCAGCGTCTCTCCTCCACATGCACAGAGAAGCAAAGAGAGATCCCGGATGGTGAATTGAATCGCAGCAGCTTTTTCTCCCCTCATCTCTTCCCCGTGCAGAGCAGAGCGGCCTCCACATCTTAAGCTGAATGAAGGGGGAGTTGTCCCTGTGCATTACAATGACATTCAGGCCCCATTCATTCAGCCACTGTCTAACGGTCTTTGGACAGCAAATGCACCCCCATCGGGGGGTCGCAGCCCCCTCATTACAACCCACCACCCCCAAACCCAACACGCAGCCCCCCTACAATAGCCCCCAACAAAAGATAGAGGAGAGTCGGCCCCAGTTGTGCGAGCTGCGGCCCCTGGACTTTTTTTTAGGTGCACTGGGAAAATATTCCTATGTGTTTGAATTACATTAGGGAACGTGCCGCGGCGCAGTTTCATGCGGAGTTGTCAACAAAAAGCAAAACATGAGCGACATTTCACACATGTAGCAGGTGCAGCTCGGTAAGGGCAGCGGTTCATGAAGTGTCTACAACACACTCTTATATCACATGACTGGGAAAAATATATGGCACAGGAGATGGCAAAGTTTTGAGCAAAATTATGGTGGTGCGACGCAAGTTTTACAGAAAAACTTGAAGTACAAATTTTAGGCTTAGCACATTTCAGTTTCAAGGGGGGAGTTAGATCCCTAGGGCCCTAGACTGATTAGGGGGACCCTAAAATATTATAGTTTCAGCAACATTTTCCAAAGTTGTTTGTTTTATTGTCGTGAAGCCTAATATTCAACCATCTTTTAAACAGATAATCTTACATAAAACAGTAGTTAAAGCTACAAAAAGGGACATTAGTTTTACTGAGGCTTTTATGTAGGCTATGTCTGAATATCTGATGAACACGTTCACATGCATTGGTCTTGAGAATAAAAGTTTATGGATTAAGACAACTGTTTAATATTCAATGTCTTAAAAATCTTTCTTGGGGTTAAATGACCAGATATTACCCAGGACTGATTTTTGATGATGTGTTAAAACATGCTGAAAGCTTAAAATGATCAAAATGTCAGAAAGGTATAAAGTGGCATTCTTAACTTGATTATCTTTACATAATTTGAAGTTAAAATTTGTTTCCCCCCAACACTGGCCATAATCATTTTAAAGCAGTCTGTTTTGAAGGTTTATCAGGCTACAATCTATTATTTCAAAAGAGATAGGCTACATGACTTAAAATAACTATAGGGCCTGATGTGATATACTTTCAAGGTGCTCAAAATTTCTGGCAGCGCCCCTGGTTATTATGAAAGGTTAATGTTTTTGCATAGGAAAATCAAAAGTGTACATTGTTACCCATTTTGAAACAGAATCAATTTGCCCTATATAGCCTACTCATTTTATTATTAATTGAAATTAAACGACACAGAAATGATGTCAGCCAAAATTGCACAGTTAGGAATCAAAAAACGTGTTTAATTTAATAAAACAAAACAGACAAAACCTCATTTTACACACAAAACTAATGAAATGGGTGAAAACCTGTTTTGCTAGCATGTTTCTTCTACCGAACGCACAGTGTTTGAGCTCATTGGAGGTGCTACGTAACGTCACTTTTACATTCAGCCATTTTAAATCATATCCTTGCTTTTAACCTAGCTCTTAGCTTAACCATGCACATAGTCTACTGCTAATGCTGCTATCTGTTATCATACTAAAATAAAGATAGAGCATTTCAAAAACGTTTGTGGGAGCTAACGATAAAAAAAATAACGTCCCAATAACTGAGATAAATTCCAAGTAACCCCGGAGATTTTTGGACTCATTGTCCCGTTTTGGTGAGCCAACTTTCCCAGGGAAATCATACCGATTTCCGAAATGCTGTTGAAGGCCCGAATAGGCACAGCTGGGCTTCTGCTTATGGGCCTATTCATGAAGAGGAGGAGGAGGAAGGGGTCAGTGCTGCGGCCTGCTGCTCCGTGATATCAGCCCCTCATACTGAAGTTTATAACATGATGAAGCCTTTATAACACAACAGGGGTTCCTGAGAAACCACCTGCACCAGGTAACAGATGATGTTTTGGTGGAGTAATGTGTTATTTGTATTTAATTGTAGTAGTCAAAATGATAAAAATAACAATTATTTTCGGGTATATTTGTATTTTCTTTTTATTTCTGCAATAACATGCATGTGTCAACGCTTGTTTTCTTCAGGCTCCAGCATTTCTTGATTGAAGGGGTCCATAGGGAGAAAACAAGTGTGGGTAAGCTATTCTCGAATACAGGAAAATTTTTTCTAAACACTGACCAAAGTTTATCAAAGAGCAAAAGAACCGAATCTCCGGTGCATTTGCCTCCCAAAACCTCCCACACTTTTATACTGGCACTGCTACTTGTTTTGAGAGGCACATAAAGAGGTGTAATTTTGCAAACATTTCTTAAGTGCAGAGAGCCAGAAGGACCCTCCAGTATTGTCCGGGGAGAGAAAGAGAAACACGTTGACAAAGGAATCCATTGTTCCCAGCGAACAATTCAAGGGGCCTAGTAAGCTGTCCTCCACGATCAGGCAGCCGGCCGCTGATTTGAATGCAAGGGGCCCCTCCAAGGATAAATGGTAATATATGGTGAGATATAACAAATACCAGCCTGCATTAAACTTTGCTATTAACACATACAGTATTGGCAGAGAGAAGCTGGAGGCTGTAAGTTTATGGGAGTCCTTACTGTATTTTGGATTTTACACCTGCTGTTAGAATGAAATGAACTTTATTTTTTAGAGGTTGCCCACATGCTCACAGGTAAGCTAATATTATTGCAAAACTATGAGTTACATATATTTATTATATATTATATATTATATATATAAAACAATATATCAATCATATTTCTTATATTACTCTGCCTTTGTAAAATCTGGTATGAGATTTGATAAGAGCTAAAAAAAAAAAAAAAAAAGTCAAGGGTTTATTTTACACTGATATGCTATTAAATTTGTCTTACTGGAAGCTTTACGAAATTGAAGGTTTTAAAAATAGGTTTAATTCTTTCATGTTGATTAAAAATGCAGAAAAATATTCCATCAGTTACACATTCTGTTTTTAATTTTTTTTAAACCCATCACTAAAAGCTTAATTCAAATGATAGAAAATTATTTATACCTAGTAACTTTCACATTAAAAATGAAGTTAATAGTGCGTAAACTTTATTTTGAGATTTTCTGCGCATGAATGAAAACACTCAGTTTCATTTCAGCCAAAAAATGTAAAAAGTTTGCAAAATTCCTGTTGATACTGTACAACAGTTCACCTCATGACAAATTGCTTTGACATGGTCCAGAGATGGACTGTCACGTGTGTGTGTACCAACAATAGCTCCCTGACACGCACACACACACACACACACACAGCTAGGTTTTAGCACCAAAAGCATGTTTGCTTTAATAAGAGTCTCCTGCACATCTCTGTCCACTCTTCATTTGTATGTGTTTGTGGACGACTGATTCATATTTTATCCTTTAGTGGACTCCATATCAATATTGTCGAGCCACTTGAGTGGCGAGGTGAGCGTCCCGACTAATGTGGAGGTCCTTGACTCTGTCTGATAAATGTCATGAGCTGTTTGCATTGATCTGCTCGTGACGGAGACAGTGAGAGAGGATCTTTATCCTGTTTTTTCTGTATGTGGATTGTATTTTTGAAAGGCTTTTGAGTCCTGATCACCTCTGAACTTGCAAAGCCCAAACAAGGACAGTGTGACACAACTAAACCTACAGGACAAGATTCACAGCTATGGAAGATCTCACAGTATGTGCAAGCAACACAATTTAATGCACACATATCAACAGAAAGAGAGATACTAGTTTTATAGAAGACAAATGGAGAAACAGTTCAAACAAAACAGGAAATGGGAGCAATAATTACTCTCAGCTCAGTTTTATTGGATTGGATCGGGGTGGGAAGGGCACACAAATATTGTACTCAAAAAGTTCTGTTAATCAATTACAAATGCATCAAGTAAAAAAGTACTTTTTTGTGTGTTTAAATATAAAGTATTTTTGTGCAGTGCTGGAAGGACAGCTGCTGGGCTCTAATGAGCTAACATGTTGTTTACCTTGGTACATAATAAAACACCATACGTTATATTTGATCAAAATTAATAGGATCTAATTATTGTAAAAATGCCCTGAAATAATTAAAATTAATGTTAAAATATATTCTGTACATGCTGTGTCACAGTTCAGCACTAGCTTGACTAATTTGGCCAAATAAATTAAGAATGGCAGAGATTTTAATATGGATTAACACTTTACTTGGACGTGGCACAATGTGTTTGACCAAATCTATAAAGAATGCCAAGTATATGAATACACTTTGATTACCAATTGACCCAAAATAACTTCACTTAACTCAATATAAATATTATTTTTTACTGAATATCTTTTCTGATGAGCAAAATTCTCTTACTCCAAGTTCAATACTTTTCAGGAATGAAAGAAAAGCTTTACTTATATATAAACTGATACTGTATTGGCTGATTTGGAAAGGATTAATTGGTTTACAATAGAACAACATTCAAGACATGGCCAGTAAAAATTGCAATAGCTGAAGTTTTATTAATCAACAAGTGATTTGCCTTGATATAATATAGATCAGTGCATACAAATATTTGTTAAAAGTAATAAAAAATGACTATAGTTTGCCTGGATATATGCAATGAGATTTCAAAAAGATCAGGGAAATTGCATTTTGTACATGTGCAAGTCAAATCTAATATTAACCAGTTTTTAGACGTTTTTATTCCAAGTACTGTCTTTCTGCAATCTTAATGATCTTTATAGACATCCTATTAGTGTATATGTACTGAGTACCTAAGTTACACTTTTTTTGTTGTGTAAGCATTATAATAGCCAGACTGTTTTGAGTCAACAATTAATTCATCCCAGTTTGATAGCAAATAGTAAATTATGAAATCTGACCCACATAACATAAACCAAGTTCAGCTTATATGTATGTTAAAGATGTCAGTGAAAATGTACTTGGCACACTTTAGAGTCCTGTGAAAACACACTGCTTGACTGAACTGTATGTAGAATACCAAATATTTGAGCAGGCATAGCTGAGCATTAATGCTATATGTTATTTAGAGAAAGCATGGTCCCTGTAACATGGATAGGTGTCCAGTGAACGGAATAATAACAGCAGTGTTTACTGAATTAGATGCCCGAGTGTCTGCTGCACACGTTACAGCCAGAGCCTGAATAACCACACTAAACAAATGTCACTATCCTAAAATAACAAATTCAATATCATACCTCGCCATAAGATCAGTATATTGTGATATTTTCTTACATCCCTTCTGTTGATACACCTTATGTGTGTGAACAAGTGATACAGACATTCAAGTGTTGCAAACTTCACTGGAGTGTGTGTTTAACTTCAAGTCTGTGTGTTCGCAGGTCCAGAGGAGTCTCACACTCCTGTCATCATTATCCTGTACTTTACAGAAATCTGCTCCTCAGTCATGTTCTCGGCTGTGAACAGTCGGGGAGCTGCACAGGATGTAGGACACACCGAATCAGCAGGAACATTAACCACCTCTATAGATATTCATTACTGCATGCTGCAAACAAGTCAAATTCCACTGAGTGTAACACACGGGAAGCAAATACAGTTTTTCTCTTTATTCTGCAGAGATGGAGAGCAGAGGTGACACTGCTGCTGAGGTGAGTTTTACACAAATCCTGCATGTCAGCCGTTCACATGAAAACAAAAGCACATGTTTAACCTCCCTTCAAAGCACTGCTCTTACTGATGCTCATTCACGCCCAGCTGATGCTGTTTTCTAAGTGTGAGTTGAAGAGCACAAAGACACACAAGTCCCTCTTTTTCCGATTTTCAGCTCTGTCTCACACACGGATAGATGCACACAAACCAATGTTAACCTCATACATGAAGATTCTGACAAGACATGTTCTTTGAACACTTTTTTATCTTTGACAAAAAAGAGACTATGACCAGCTAAAAATAAATCCAATGATTAAAATCCTTAGGAGTAGTAACTACTTTTTTTCAACCGGATAAAACAGGGTTAAAATTTGGGCTATATGCCTTTTAAATCCATGATAAAGCAGTTGTTGTAAGGAGGAATAGTTTGTTTTCCCCGCAATGGAAGATAGATATACAAGACCTATTTAAGTTGTTTGCATTGTTTCCCCAAATGACAGAAAGGGTTGGATTGTGGTATCAAAGATTTCTACTAAAAGGGGTATTTATAGCAGTTGCAGGGCTGCACAATGTTATTGCTATGATATTGGTAATGGCAGACAAGTACTTTAAATGCTAGTTTTTGGTCTGTACAGACTTGAGCATTTCTGTGTAGATTAACTGCTGATATTGCAGACCTACACATTGGTGTTATGTTTGTGGAGTATTTGTTTAGAATTCAGTTTGACTGAACAAGTAGGGTGATAAATCACTGTTTTTAACTCTTTAAAGGGCAGATGAGGCCTGCTTTGACTGTAACTGTCTAGAATACTCGCAGAATAATTGCATGTGATGTTGATATAATAAAAAAAAAACATTTTGTGTTATTTTATTATCTACAAATCAATAATGGCATTGGCCATAATAAGTTTTGAAAGATCAGCATATCCGGTGTCAGCAAAAGATCCAATATTCTGCATCCCTAAGTGGTATTAATATCAGTATTTACTGATCTTCTGAGAAAATACTCTGTAGTAAGTAAAAGTCCTTTATTTTAGATTTGTAGGGTTTTCTTATTATTTTGTTTTCTTTTCTTTCTGTTAATACAGTGCCAATGCACAATCAAATGTGATTGCACCGAAGTTAGCATGAAGCGAGTTTGTATCTGTTGTAGCTTGGCAAGTAAACAAATGAAACAAAACAGTAAGCTAATCGTATATTGTTTATCTGGATCCCCATTAGCCTTGGCACATGGCAGCAGCTCGACTATTCATAGGGTCTGAAGCACAATCAGAGCAGTTTGAACACAAATGCTGCTTTCAAAATGAAATGCAGAGGTGTATGGACAATTCCATATACTTTTCCAACACACACTGTCTTTCCAAAGCAACACCTCCATTTAAAACAAAATGTGAAACAAATACTGAATATGCCTTGAACAAAAAAACAATTAAACTAGGGCAATTTTCTGAAGCCTAAGAGAGAGTTCAAAATGAAAATGTAAGAATCAAACATACAGCAGGATAAATTGAGGTAGAATGTGACATCTTATTTTCTTACATGTTGCCATAAATTGATAAATAAAATCAAAATGCTGTAACTTTCATCATCTTTTGCATCCAGTCTCAATCATATTCCATTATTTATTTTACAGTATACATTCAATATAAGCATCTATCTATCTATCTATCTATCTATCTATCTATCTATCTATCTATCTATCTATCTATCTATCTATCTATCTATCTATCTATCTATCTATCTATCTATCTATCTATCTATCTATCTATCTATGTGTGTGTATATTTCTATCTATATGTATCTATCCATTTATCTATCTATCTATCTATATATATATATATATATGTATGTATGTATATCTATCTATCTATCTCTCTATGTATATATCTATATATATATATATATATATATATATATATATATATATATATATATATATATATATATATATATATATATATATATATATATATATATATATATATATATATATGTATATATATATATATATATATATATATATATATATATATATATATATATATATATATATATATATGACTTTGAATTAGGGATGGGCAATATGGCCTGAAAATTAATTACAAGATAAAAAAAAAAAAAAAAAACAGATTTCTGATTGTTGTTGTTTCTATTGTTCTTAGAGAGAAAAAATCTTCCTGTCAGAATGGTAGAGATTGCTTTTATTTGAACAAAATATATCACAATAGTAAATTAAATTGTAGAATTTTAGTGAATGCTGTTTTTTTAAGTACGCCAAGTAGTTAGAAAAAAGGGACACTTGTTTACTTTCACTGAACATAAACATTAATTTTTTTTATCATTATTTAATCTCATGATAAGAACAAACAAAAACAAGCCTACAAGTGTTGCCAGGGACAAAATATCAGGCCTCTCAGTTGTACTAATGACCTGAAAAAAATCTGAATATCTATCTTTAAGCAATGATAAAGCACATTTTTTGTCACTGTTGGAAGGAAAGTAAGGAAGGGGTAAACCATGGAAGCCCAGGCTGAGCAAATGCGTGCACAAAAACATGAATTACTCAGTTGAGCTGTCATATTTCCCAGGCCTACTTTAAACGTGCCATATTCAACACTGTAGATTACAAACTTTACTTTGTAAGAAAGTCAAGCATTTGTGAAATTTTAATCAGCCAACCTCTTTTAAATTGTGTTTATTTTCGCACAGTATGCTTTATTTTCTGATAAAACCAGACAATGTATTCCGACCTTGACATAGAAGAATTCATATTATTTGTATTAAGCAGTGATGACAGGAAGTAAACTCTCTTTAAGACTAGAGCATGTGAAAAGTCCAATCCCGTGAGCATTGAACTTTACATCCCATTAAATTCATAAATATTAACATGCATGATCATCTGTTTATATATAACCCGGTAAAGTGTTAGTAGAGGATCCAGGTATTTCAAAAAGGAAAAAAAAAATCCTCTTTTGCTTTTTAAGTTTAATGAGAGAACACATCTTGACTGAATGCAGTGTCTAAAATGAAGGACTCAAAGAACACTGAAGTGAGTGCAGAGGTGTTCCTGAAGTTTTCATGTACTCAAACTAAACTTAAACTTTGGAGTGCAAAGATGACCAAAATATTATTAAAACTAAGATTCTTTCCAATAAAAAGGACTAAAGCTAAGATATATTAATACTGACATAAACACAACATGCAAACCTGCAGAAATTCAATAAACTTAAGCACAGCTCCTCCTGTCCACACACTGTGACCAGACCAGGCTTTCGTCTCATGCTCTCTGCACACTGCTCCTCGACGCCATCAGTTAACCCAGCAATTAACCCACACCTCAGCCAAACATCATTAGAGAGTGACAGAGAGGGAGAGAGAGAAAGATGGAGGAGAAAGAGGGAAATGTGTCTGTTTTGGGGGATAATTTAACTAAAAAAGTATATGCCCATCTCTTATTTTTCTGCACTTTAATATTTTTCATGTGACAGCTCCCTACGCTGACATGTATTTTCCACTCTGCTGCATTTATGACATCACATTTATCGTCTTTAGAAAATGAATTGGAAATGATTAAGCTGCAAAAACCATATAGCTTCAACCTCAGTGACCTCTCCCATCCCCCCACACGTTTTTTTTTTTTTCAGATTGGGTAGGCCCCAGTTGAGAGCTTTTTGGGCGTTGGAGCATCAGGGAGGGTTTTTGCATACAGCTGTATGTGAGTCTGCGCTGACAGGCTGGAGGAAGACGCGTGTTTTGGAAAATGCAGGGAAGTGTGACCACACCCAACAACAATTTATTATCGTTGAAGACACTGCCTTTTTGTTGCAGAATTTAGGTCAAAATAACAAAAAAAAAAGAAAAGAAAATACTGCGACACTGGAAATAATTTCTGGATGAGTTGTTGGAAGCTAAATGCTAAAAGATTAGGGCGCTGACCTTTAATCTGCTCTGTTGTGTGTTTTAGGGAAGGCAGCAGATTGGGGTCCAGGAGATAAACATGTCTCCGTTCATCTTGCTTTAACCCTGAGTAATGATGGGTGGATGCAAAAATATGGGAAATTTTGCTTTAAGTAAAGGGAGATTTAAAGTTCCAATGTAAAGTCTTTAAGTTGTAGAACTTGAGAATCTTTTAACAGAAAATCCAAGTTAGATACACAGTCCAGAAAGATAAAAACACCAGTGATATCTTTTATAAAGCTCAAATTTGTTTTTTAAAAATTTCTATTAAAGTCCAGCGACCAGTCCTTTCTTTTTTCGCAGATGAACACAAATAAGTAAACTATTAGACATTCATGTTGCCAAAGAGTAACGCTAACCACCAAAACTACAAAACTTTGACATCAAAGAGGAAACATATCTATTTAATATCTATTTAATTTGCAGTATTCGCTGTTATAGATTCAAGTTGCTGTTTGATTTATTGAAACATTTTAAACATACTGCAGGTTGTATGTGTTTTACATAGTTGTACATTATCTGAATAGATCATTATATCGCTCTGTCACGATAGTTGAAAGTTATTTGTTTTTAACCCAGACGGAAAAAGTAATCATTCATTTAATGAGAAAAACTAAGAACTTAAGTAACATACTATTGTTAGTTGTGTGTTTTACTTTACCTATTATAAAGAAGAAAAGCTGCAGTTCTCAATTAAGTGTATAGTTTGATTAATGATGTACCAAACATTCAGTTTTTTAAGTAAAAATGAAAGTATAACTAGGAAATTAAAGCATTTGAGAGTTTGTGAACAATTCTTGATGTCATGTAAAAAAGACAACAGCTGGCTTGTAGGGTATTTGTTTAAGTTTACTACATGTTCATCGAGAGGCACTTTGTCTAGATTCATATGGAATCAGATATTAATGAAATAATTGAATAATTATTTTGTAATTGAATTGTTTCACAGAAGCATTAACCTTTAATCCCATAAATGTCAGATTCCCAGTAGATAAATACATTTAGTTAAACAATCTGCCCTCCCAAAAAAACAAAATAATTGTCAGGTTTATTGAGTACATCTGATATTGAGTGATTGTCCATTCTCAAACTCCAAAACACTTGAAGTCTTTTTCTGATCCATATTTAGTGTTGAGTATTGAAAAGTATTGTTTCAGTATAAGTAATGGGACACTTGGTAGCAAAGTTAAAATCCTGGTATTGTGGCAGCACGTGTTGATAGAAAATCTTTGATTCTGGTACATTTGTTTTTGATTTACTAATACACAATGTGGTATAAAGCAAAATGCAACTCTTCCTCCAAACACGACTTAAGTTGAAGCACAGATTTTGAAAACTACTTTAAATGTACAAGTACACTAAAAAGCTACTCAGTTACAATGAGTGCGTGCTATGTCTCCAGTATTGTACTTTACTGCACAGTGCCATGTGGTCTTATTTTACTTTGGGGAACACATTTTTAAAAGCTTCATATATTAATGCACAAAAAAAGCAGGTAAAGAGATAGAAATAAGCAATAACTATAAAATCTGTGCAGTATCCCAAATCCATGCTTTGAATGCCAGTACTGGTCAGATAAACTGTTGCCCCAATGAAATAAAATAGATTCAACTTTAGATTTTTATAAAATTGATACAGAGAACACAGCCCATTATTCCTCATGTTTCCGAAAAGAAATTCAAACAATTATGAACATCTGAAGTCTACTTAAAGAGTTATTGCTATTGTCATGTACTAATACTTTTAATCTTTTTGCATAGTGATGTATGGCATAATTTTCTTTACAGTATTATTGTTTAATCCAGAATATGGGTTACATTGGTATATATACACTGGATTTTACTGTTTTTGTACTAAATTGTACGGTCACTGATTTTTAACCTTAAATTAGGTGAAGGAAGGAGGCGGGCACGACCCTGAACCACCAGTTGCCCACCCTTGAATCAACACAGACAGTGCAAACCACTTTATCAGTTTAATATTGATATTTTGTTAATGTCATCCTTTTATTCAGCCTAAAGCATCATTCACAGGAATATGATATTTACAAGTATGTCATGTCACCCATTATTAAGCAAGTCCTTCAGTAAATGCTGTTTTAAATTATCTTTGCTTTATGCCATATTTTAATAATGATCTTCATGGTGAGTGATGGGCTTTAGTGTCTTAAAAGGATTTATATGTTTTAGGAAATCAAAGCTTGATCTGGTTGTATACGGAGGTGACGGTTCAGATATTGTTTTGCCCGGCCATACAGGCGGATATTGGTACAGTGTGGCTGCGTATTGTCTCCACTGGGCATTGTGGAGTATCTGGGGGACCTGTTTAGTCCCCCATAAGAAGATTAGAGTTGATTGGTTTTATTGACCGGCCTATGCTGCGGTTATCAGGGCTGACTCTCAGAGCACAGGAGCCACGCTTTTGTCTCCGGCCCCCTCATTGTTCCTTGGCAGCCCAGGACCCTGCACTGATATGAATTTGATATGACAGTAAAGTGCCAATTATGTACATACATGCAAGGCCCTGCTCCCTTTCAGCTCGGCGTGGAGTGAATAGAAGGGGAGGTGAGGAGAGATAAGGTGACAGGAATATCTTGAAGGTTTAGCGAGTGGGTCTTGAGGATAATTTGCTGTTAGAAACCGGAGTCTGTTATTTTCCTGATGCTCATATTGTCAATAAAACGCCACCGATGAAACATTGATCAGTGATAAAGAGGTTACATGGGTGTGTCTTTTCCTACTCGCGAGCCTGTCGTATCTTGTCAACATCAGATACGACTGCGATGGACTGATTATTGTCAACAGTTCATGGGTTAACACAATTCAGGCAGTATGAGTGTTTCCCTGCTTTCATGTGTAGTTCATCACCGATAAGAAGATTTTATTTCTGTTTTATAGTACCTTCTTTAGCATTCAACAAGGACTGGCTGATGTGATCCAAAAATAATTTTCAGAATGGCAAAACATGATATATGTGCACACACACACACACACACACACACACACACACACACACACACGTATTTATATACAGAGAGAGAGAGCTTGTCATTTTAGTTTCTTGTTTCTTTTTATCTTTTCTACATCCCCCTGAATTAGGAGAAAAACACAATAAAATAAAACATGATAAAATAAAAAAGAAGGGCATGGCATTGACCTACTCTTTTGTAAAGCCTCTTGAGATAACATTGTAATGATTTGGTGCTATATAGTTGAAGATTGACTGATTGATTAATTAAAGGAGCATTAATTTTGTATTTTAGGGGAAGAAAAGTTGGTGGTACCAGCCTCACTGGTTTTATCCACTTGTCCAAATGTTGCTGACCTTTTTTGGTCAATTTAATTACTCAAATTAGAATTAAAAAAAATCTAGTAAAACCTAAAATAATCAACCCTGGAATTAAGTGAAACTTCCAAGGTAACTCCTGACTATGCGTAAATTGCTTAAATAAGTTGCCATGTTGGAACAAGAGGGTGAAGTAGGTGATAACGGTGTCAAAAATCCATTTACTCTTTTTATGTTTGGACAAGTGCTTAGAAACAAGTCCAATATTGAAGAAGTTTATCTCAATGAGGAAACAAAATAAAATATATTGTCAACGTACAACCTGGAGCTGTGTAAGGCAAAGATAGAAAATATATTGATATAGTTTACCTGGGTGGTGTTAAAAATATTTCAAAATATTTGTCTCCCTTAAGAAATAACAAATAGTTGTCAGAAGAAGTTCAAGATGCCAAACGTTGTGTAATTATTCTTTTTATTCCCATCAAAAACTTATAAAAATACTGAAACATGATGATCTTCAGTCAGGTTTTTAACCTTAAGTAGAAATGGAACTGTTGTTAAGTTATTTGTGATATACTTCAGCGCAATGGAAATACACAAATATCTTTATTGTATGTTTCTGTATAAGATAAAAAATGTAACGTACATCTCTTTCAATTTTTTTCATTTCCAGTAACCAATAATTATAAAAATTGAGGACAAACCTGTATTCCCTTTGTTATCTGTGCAAAAAGAAACCTTTGCAACATTTACAAATATATTAAACTTTCCAAATATTGCATTCACTTAAATAATAACTTTCTCAAACTGAGAAACTATCCTTTATTTTAATGACTTGTTGTATCATAAAGTACAAAAGCAGATTATGTTCAGTCATATTTGAACCCAAATATAGAGTACCACCAGCAGTAGGTGAAACTTGCACACTTACCTTTAGCCAAATTTTTCCAAATGTTGTTGACCAATTTGCGAAATTTGATCAGAAGATATAATTCCTGTGTCAAAAACACTTCAAAACTTGTATGTAGTTTGTGAAACTGGCACGTGTCTTTAACTTTAGCTACATTCACTTGTCCAAAATACAGACCAAAATTCATATCTAAATGTATTTTAGCTGAATGGTGATAAATGATATAAGTATCTTGATATTTTCTCTGATAAGAAATATATATATATTTAAAACATTATGTAACTTTTTTAAAGGTTACACTTCATGCAAAATCATTTTTTGTGCTTTTTATGCTGGTAGAAAGTGTTAGGTGAGTAGAAGAAAATAATCCTTTTTACTGGACTCTGAAGAAAATGCCCCTTAAAACACTTGGTGTTTTACGTCTTGAGGTTTATTGTGTTATGGCTATACGGCTTCCACCTACATGTCTGTTTTCTGCTTCTCACAGGATGACATAATCATTTGGGAAGCCAATCAGCGCAATGCTAGTCATCATCCTAGCGTTTCCGAAGGGGAGGGGAAAAGATCTGAATCTGATCCTTTACAGAGACTAAAAGTTGTATTTCTTTCGATTCAGTTAAAATAAACCCTTGCTTAATAGACAACCAAGACATGTACAGGGTCAAACACATCAGAACACAGGAGCTTTCAGAAAAATTACATCTACATTACATCAACATTTCTTTATTAAAACTGTAAAAATGTTTTTAGACTCCTAAATATCATGTGTTTTAAAATGGTCAAACCTCTGTTAATTTAATGATTCAAAAATAGAGAAAATCTCCAAAATTTTTTCTGATTTATAACCTAAAGTGAAGGAGTGCTACATCAATTGTACAACTAGGTTGTCAACATTTACACAAGTGAGTTGAACTGCCATCCTTGTTTCATGTTAGTTCAACCATTTACTCTAAATTTTACCAACTATTTTGCACAATCTGGACAGCGAGCAGTAGTTGAGTTGCCGTTTTTGCTGATTGAACTTAATACATAAGCCAACATTGTGTGTTTTAGACTTCTGTTTTAATTAGTGATTTTGTTTGATTTTTGCTTACACATAAAGATGCTAGTTCCCATTTAGTTTATTCATAGATTAACTTGATGTTAGTGGTTCTGATGGAATAAACAAAATGTCTAACCTTATGTCTTCTTTGAAAATATATACAATTTCTTGAAATCTTAAAATACGTCCCAGTGCCACATCAACCCCAGGAATCTGTTTAAATGTTTAATCGTGAACCTTATTTGGGCTTAGCTGACTTTGGAGGCATTAAAATTGCATTGGAACATACCATTGCTATTAAGGCACATGTACTTTATGTGTGTTTTTTCATCTCCATTTGCAGCCTGTATCTGTGTGTGTGTGTGTTGGTGTGTGTGTGTGTTGGAATCAGACTAACACTTGTAATCAAAGTCGGAAACGGTGTGTAAGTCCTTTTCTGACTGCCTTTTCTTCCTTTTCTCTGTCTTTTATGTACTCATCTTGGAAAAAAGGTGTTAAATCATCTAAATCATTCCCTGGCTATTATATCCAATTAATGCCTCCTCATGGTGTTTTATTGTGTTATAAACTGCTATTGCTTGTGGTTCAGTAGACAAACACAATGTGTGTCTGTGCCGCCTGCCACTGGGGCTGGCTGCGGCTGTGCTGGGGAGGGAACATTGGGGGAACTTGGCCACTGCCCACAGGGGCCCTGGCCACTCTAAATCAGTTAGTTTTGGAGGAGATCCTAGTCGGCTTTTTAAGAGGGTCCATTATAGGCTTGTTAATGCCTCAGCCGAGGGGGAAACACTACTAACTGCACTCAATTCTCTATGCACTCAGTCTCCTTTTCGCACAAACACACACTTGCACGCACCTAAGGACACCGCACTCCCTTTTTTCCTCTCCCTCATGCTCTCCCCTTGCTTGTGCGGTTCTCCTGAGATGTGTGTGAGCGGCTGTGCGTCGCCTCCTCTGTGTACAGGGTGTGTTTTTTTGAGTGCACACGACACACCCTTTCCCACTTCTGTCTCCTCTTTATGAATTTCATGGGTTTGGCCTTCACTGAAAGCAACACACTATCACAGAGTCGACCCGTTTCTTGCATTGATCTGTGTGCCCTGGCTGTGAATGTGTTCTTTTGTGCATGCGTGTGTGTGCAGCTACAGCCATACCCGAGTGTGTGGTGTGTAAAATGTGTTAAGCAGATTGAGGGTTTCTTTTGAAGATGTATTTTGGAGCCTTGAGGGGTTTTCAGGAGTGTGTTATTGCATATTTAGGACAGTGTGCGAGGGTCTTTTGAGGGAGTATGTGTGTGTGAAATTTTAATTCACACTATAAGTGTGAAGCAGCTTAGTTCATTTATCACAGAGAGGAGACACCCTGAGCGCTGCTTTCTCTCCCAGTGGATCCTCTGTCACTGCAAACTCTTGAGGATCCTAACTAGCTGCAGAACAGAAAAATCAACAAAGTTCACCCAGGAACAATTGCTTGTCACTTGTGTCGGCTCTCACATCATCTGCTGGTCCTTGTACATGTAAACCCTGCTGTCAGTTCTCGCTGATGTGTTTCATCACCGCTCTGCATCGAAATCCTGCATTCCTCCTCTCTGTTAAAGTGGTCACGGGCGCTTTGTTCAGCTCCCGATTGAGCTATAGGTGCCAATATTTGCCACACCTGAGGTGCAAGCTAATGTCCTCCCATTGCCGTAGTCTGAACCGTCGTCAAGGAAAAGGTGCCTCTTGGTTGCCCTGGAAACCGTGCCTCCCAGCATGCTTTGTGTGAGTGACAGGAGGAAGGTGTGACAGAGTGAGAGCTTTGTGTAAATGGACATGTTGCGAGATGGACAAGCTGTAGAACCTTCTCAATCCATCAAGTTAATTTAGCTCTCTACATCTCTGACATCGTCTCCCATTCTTTGAATCATAAGCAAAATAAATATCAGCAAACATGTATTTTTACCAGCATGGTCACTCCACAAACAAAGGGAAGTCGAAAGATGTGTTGTAATAATTGTCGCTCTCTGGGAAGAGACATGAGAATTTCGACCACTATAGCAGCGACATCGTTTTGCTGTTAAGGGGAAGGAGCAGGATAAGTGGCTGCCATGATGGTTTACAGCAGTGGCAGCCCATGTTCATCTCTCTCCCCTCTGTGCTCGGTCATGCGAGACGCTCCAAGAGAGTGTCCTCCTCGAAGACATGTCTGTCCCCGCACGTGCAGCTAGAGAACTTGGGTTTGCACTCAGTTTTCTGAATATATTTACGACTTGGAGGAGTTCAGTTCTGGATTTTCAGGGATGCTTAGTTCAGGTTTAAGACCATTAAATGAAAAAGAAAACAAAAAGAGGGTTTTTAGTGTGAATTTTCAGTGTTCAGTGTGAATTCAAAATAGCATTTCAAATTCTACAGGCAGGGAATCAACACGAGACCCAATGACCTTGGCCTTTGACCATGTACTTCCAAAAAGTAGCCAGGTCCTTCCGGTCAAAGAGGACATGTGTGCAAAATCTGCTAGAAATCTGTCAAATACTGTTGGAGAGTGGTGATTATTAGGCTCAGGGATGCTTGACTTCATCCTTTTAAAACCAGTTCATACTACCAAACCAGAGCAAAATAGTAAAAAAAAACAAAAAAAAAACCTCCTGACATTTCCCAGCTGCCACATTCACAAACCAGAGTGAATATGATGCCCTATGATCTTTGACTTATGGCCACCAAAATCAAGTTAGTTTATTTTTTAGACAGAGAAATGACAAATGAGCAGTTCGACAAACAGTCAAGGCTTTGTTGAGATGCAGAAGATGACAAGAAAACACAGTTGCTTTGTCTTGTGACCTGTGGGTTTAATCCTTCCATTTATTTGACATATTCAAAATTTGTACAGTTTGCTGACATACTTGTGTTATCACATCCAAAAAGCTGCAATTAAATGCAAAGGGCAATCATGTAGCTTTATGACCCTGCTTTTTACTCATGACCTTGAAAATCTAATCCTCGAGTTCGATGGAAATCTTTTTAAGTGTTTTTGAAATAAAGTGAATACATGGAAAGGATAAACTTGAGGCACCGTGACCTTGACCTTTAACTTAAAAATTAGTTCCTTATTTTTTTTTTGCAAAACTCAAAATTCATACCACTCATTTCTGGTTCACCAGATCATGGTCTCCTACTTGAACACAGGGCTTGACCTCTGTCCCTAAACTGATGTGTTCATCCTGGAGTTAGTGTGGATACTTTTGCTAAGTTTTTTAAGATCCTTTCCCTCTCTGTTTTAACAACATTGTATTCACAAGCTACAGATAAATACAAAGCTCTATGACCTCGACCTCTGGTCTATGACCACCAAAATCCAAAAAGTCCATCTCTGAGTCGACATTTTATCCCTCAAAGCATTTTTGAGACATTGCATTCAATGTCTGTTGCAGTGGCTTGCACAGACGTGAGTATTTGTGTTTTATATGTACACATATACAATCCAAATGAAATGCCTCCAGCTCAGCTGTTGCTAGCAAGTAGGTTTAAAAACTTCAACGCATCATCGGACAGAGTTAGTGCAATCTGTAACCTTTTTAACAGCTCTCTTTACCTAATATGTTTCAATTTTATAGATGTTGCTTTTTTCATTTTAAGGTTATTTTGTCAGTTCCAAACTACAATATTGTACAAGAGGATTCATGTTTATTCAGAATAAATGCAGGTTTTATTAAAGCAAGAAGTGCCCTTATCTTTAGACAGTGTATAAGATGAATCTTAAATTAATCTTTATTTGTATTGCAGAAAATCATGAAGAGTTTTCTCGAGACAATTTTTCAAAACAGCAGGTTGATATTCTTTATTGGCAGGTAAAAGGATAATCTTAGAGTGATACTTCAATTTTTTTAAAGTGTTGTTGCTAGGGGTCCTCTGGTTCAAGTAATCCGCATTCATTTGCTTGACATGAGCCTTTGTTAACTTTGGCCTGATGTTTTGAATACATGCTTCAGGATTCACCGTCTCAAACATGTGATCTGTACTGCTTTTAGTTTACACAACAGTTTTTACCTCTTCTTCTCCGTCTCTCTTTCTACTCTTGACCGTGTCTGCAAAAGTTCTTCCTCTGTGTGCTACAGTTCATTAAGATATCATCATGTTCCCACAACTAATGTCACCACTCATTTCAAGTTCAGTTTTAGTGCAGTTAGTGCTTGCTGGTTTTTTTAAGTAACTCATACGTCCCATCACACAAAAGTTCTAAACAAAGAGGCTTTATCGAGGGAAAATGAAACGCTTCAGCATCCAGTTGAGCCAACATTGCTTTGTCAAACAGTGGTTCTACCTAAAAGTGGGTTCATTACAAGGGTTTTGGTCTACTGCCTTGTATTGCCTTTGGTTTGTGCCTGGTTGCTCCCCTTCAGGGTCACAGCTAGTGAGTGGTGCTATTGGCAATTGTGTTTACTGGTGCACTGGACAGAAGGCACACGAACATCAAAAACCCAAACTACCCCTTTAACTGGACTTGGCTAATAAAGCTCCTGAAAATGTCAAAGCTGCCATGGTTAACAGATGTCACAGGATTCTGTTAAATCATTTTACACATGGACTAATGCAAAGATACCAATGTATTACAGTTTTAGACCTGTACTTTACAAATTAATTGAATGGAAGAAGTGATTTGAAGTGAAATGGAAAAAAATGCTGTTATTAAAAAAAAATTAAGATTTATAACTTTGTATGTAAACAGAGGTATTTTGATTGGAGAGTGTAATCGCCAGCCCTGAACAGACACTGAAACATATCCAAAAGAAAAGCTAAAATCATTTTGCAGGAACTTCAGGTAGGAGCATGTGTTTAGGATGCTCAACGCAGGCAATCTGTCAGCTCCTGTTATTGTCATTGCTGATACACATATATATAATATAGCCGTAATATGTAGGCAATAACATATTTTTATGAAAGTCAACAATGTAATAATTTTGGTCCAAGCACAGAGAAAACAATTCATACCAGTACATGGGATGTCAGAACTGTCCTGAGTTAGTTAAGTTCAGAAAAGGTCTTGATTGTTCCCAAAATGAAAAAGAAGGATTATAATTAAGAAATAATCTACCCAGGAGCTTTCTCGGTTTTAGTGCAGCAGTACAGCCCTTACTTAAGAAGGCCCCGATCAAACTTAAATTTCAAATCATGAGATATTTCACATTTGTTTGATTCTTTAATAAAGACTGGTAGGGATTGGATCAAATTGTCAATATGGACATGACATTTGGTATTGAAATGCAAAATGCTGTAACAAACTTCAAATGAGCAATTACAGTTTGATTAATCATCAGTCAAAATTTGTGATTAGTCCCAGTTAAAGATAACAGTTGTGTGAGAATCTTTGTTAAAAGGCAGGGTTCATAAAAGGAGAGTGCAGGACAATATCAATCTGTAGTATTTGTATGCGTGTGTGCAAATGTGCCCAAATGTTTTAAAAAATCAGCAATGATGTGTTTGTCTGTGTGTGTGTGCGCGCGCGTGCATGTGTGTCTGTGCAGGGTTCAATCTCAGCAGCAGCCAGAGATAGTGTGAAACCAATAACTGATAAAGTATCAGTCAGCAGGCAGAGCTGTCCAGCAGTGAACCTGGAAACGGACCTCTTCCTGAACATTCAGCAGATAAGCTAAATCAGAAATAACTGTCTCCAAGGAGCACCTGTCAGGTCAGACTGATATGTAGCTTAACTCTCGTGGAAGGCTCAGCATTTCCTTTTAAATAGCTTTTTTGTGATTTCAAAGTGGGTTTAATTTTTATTGCCTCTTTAACAATCAGAGGGGGAGATAGATAGAAACTAACCTTGTGGTACACGTGGATCTACTGATTCAACGTCTGTAATCAAGAATCAAGAGGTTGGGATTGTGAGTGAGGCGACATCAGGAAGTGACTGGTTGTACAAAGATTAGCAGAGATGCTAGCAGCTTCAGCAGTTATCTGGCCTGCCTTTCTTTATTAGTTGAAGAAAAAGCAACAACACAGAAAGCACTGTCAAGGATATTTTTACTCCTCTTCCAACATGTTTTGGTGATAAGTTGTTCTTCTAAGTGGCTCAAGTTTTACATTTGAAACTACATTGGTAGCAACTGTCCATACATTATCTTATTGGCCCATAGTGAATATGATTGATAGAGTGATCGTAAAATCAATATGTGGTGTATCAGGTTAGATTGAAACAGCTTTTACCAAGAGGGTCCTTCCAGATTTACACATTAAAAGCTATGCGGTGTTCAGGTCAAAATGGTGAACTGGATTTCCTCACTAGTTGTGAGGATTTCAGTTGGTTTGAAGGAATAAACAGGAATATTTTTTATTAAATCCTATTTTTTTCTTTTTAATTGTCTTTTGCGTACTGCACAGGGATCATGAATACTGTCAGATGTTTTGTTTCCTCAGTTGAAATGTAACCTTTTTTGTCATCATGTGCCTGGGAATGACTTTGTGAGAAGTCAAAACGCTTTAATGGAAGTCTATTTGTACCTGCCTTGAGGGGAGCCTGAATGCCTGAAACATGTTGACATGATTTTAAGTCTGTTGCCCAGAAGAAATAAAAAACGTTTTACTATGAACCCACCTTAGTGCCTCAAACCTTTTAATACACTTTATGTGGGATACCCATACTGAGGAGCACCAGAAGACGACTTTTTTCATCAAAGTCTAAAATACATTTTCATAGTTTGCCTCATTTGGACTTAACAGACTTCATATTATCATAGAACTATATTAGCTTGTTTTTGCCTTGTTTTCCATGCAGAAAAAAAGCTTCATTCATATGATGTATAGATTACAGTGCTGTATTAGAAAAGCACTCAGAGAGCGCAGACCTCCGCCAGCACCTCAATCCTCTTCCATATTGTGATTTTTACCATAAATATTAGTCCTACCTTTATTTCATGTAAATATTTAGATTCCTTGACCATGAAAACATACCATTAGCAACTGGTTTCATAATGATATCTATTTTAGTTCAGTAGTTATTCACGAAAATCACATTTTTTATCATGGCGGATCCAGACGGTGATCCGGATCAACACCAAAATTGAATCACTTCTTCCTTTTCCCATGCTGAACATTTCCTGAAAATTTCATCAAAATCCATCCATAACCTTTTGAGTTATTTTGTACACAGACAGACAGACAAACTCTCCCAAAAACATAACCTCCTTGGTGGAGGTAATAAGAATAAAACCAGTACAATCAAGACAGCCCAAAAGAAAAACAGTGGTACTCACAAGTATTCACAGACATGATAAATCTTACTCCTTGCTAATATGATGATGAAGTAAATCTGAGGGAATAAGGTCAGTGTTTTCTTCTCATCTGTCCCACATCATATCAAAATCCCAGCTGTTGATCTCACTTAACTGCAGACTTCAACACCAAACCTAACCCTGCTTCAGGTTTTTATTTTGTTTTAAAATGCCCCATTACACACGATCCATGATTTGATTGTGAAATCCCCCCTCCCCTATCCTGACACCCACACACTTTCCCAGCCCATTATCATCATCACCATGTTATCACCATGCTGTCATTAGCTGCATCGAACTGTCACAGTGTCTGCGTCGTCATTTTCTTCTGATCCAGTCTGTGTTATGCCTTTTTAAATATTTTCCGTCAGAGTTTGATTATGGTTTTAGGTACATATTTTAAAAACTCTGGGCTGTTGGGAAACAAACTTTGAGCAGATCTATGACTTATCTTGATGTTAACCCTTTTCTATTTTCTTTTTCTTTTCTTCCCCATTTCATTTAACTTACTTGTCTTTTCCCTTCTCTGTGCCTTCTCATTTCCTTCCCTGATCTTTTTTTCCCTGTTTTGGCTCTATCTGCCTTTCTCTTTCTGTTCCTTCCCCTCTTTTTCTTCACTGTCTCGTCTTTTCTTTCATCGTTCACCCAAACCCTATTGCCCCTTCCTTGATTTCCTTGCTTTTCCTGTTCCTTTCCTTTCTTTCTTTTAACTTACCAATTAAAGCTTCTTTTGCTTTCCTTCAGTGTGCTTTCCTTTTTCTTTGCTTCTTTGTCTTATGTCTTCCTTTTTTCTTTCCTTTTCCTTTCCTCAGACTTTTTCTTCCCTTTTACCCTATCTGCCTTTTTCCAACTTTTCCTTCCCAGTCCTATCCATCCCCTCTCTTATCCTTTCCATGCCTTTTCCTCATCTTTGTTTCCCTTACCTTGGGCCTACCTTTCCTTTCCTTTCTTTTTCTCTTTAGCATTCTATTTCCCCCCTTCCCACATCCTTCACCCCAACCCTACTCTCCCCTTCTTTTATTTCTTTCCCTTCTTTACCTGCTCATTTTCTTACCTAATCTCTTTCCTTTGACTTAACCCGATTACCTTTCCTTCTTCAGTGTGCTTTCCATCCCATTTCTTTCCAGTTGTGTCTCTTCCTTTCCATCTCCTTTTAATGTCCTTTCCTCATCTTGTAGTCTTCACGTCAGGTCTATCTTCCTTTGGCTTTCCTTTTCTTTCTATTCTTTCCCCTCTTTTTCTTTCTATCTTTAGTGTTTCAATTTCTTTGCTTTTTCTTCATCCATTATCCAAACTCTATTTTACCTTTTCTTATCTTTCTTTCCTTTGACTTGACTCTGTACATTGCCCTTTATTTTCCTCAGTGTACTCTCCAATCCTTTACCTCATTTCCTTTTATCCATTCTCTTAACTTTTCAGTTCTGCCCTTTCCCGTCATATTTTCCTCATATTTTCCTTTACTTTGGGTCTACAGTCCTACTCATCATTACTGGCACCCATGAAGTTTAAGTACACAATGTGACAGTACAGTTTCTTTACAAACCTCTCTAATGTTGCTTTGCATCACTTTATCAGACTCAAACTTGGCAGAAGTAATGTTCACATATTAAGGTTTGTAAATTATACTTCATTAGCTACTATGATCATGCAGTCATATTTAGCTTAGGCAGTTTTAATTGCAACCACTTGAAGCCTACAAGGAAAAGAACACCCTACCAACAATTAAGCATGGTGGATGTTCCATAATGGTTTGGGGCTGCTTTGCTGCATCGGGCACTGGAGGCCTTGACCGTATCACAGAAATCATGAAATCAGAGAATTATCAAGAAATTTAAGAGCATAATGCGCTACCTAGTGTAAGAACACTTGGTTTGAGTTGAAGATCGTGGGCCCTCCAGCAAGACAATTACCCAAAGCACACATCCAAAAGCACACAGGAATGGTTGAAAAGGAAAAATGGACTGTTTTAAAATGGCCAGCAACAAGTCCTGATCTCAATCCGATTGAAAATCTTTGGCATGGCTGAAATCTGCCATTGGGGAAAAGAAACCTGCAAATGTTCAAGAGCTTGAACAATTTGCACTGGAAGAAGTGAAAGAAAATACCAATTGAGAAGTGCAAGAAGCTTATAGATGGCTACAAGAAACATTTGGAGGCTGACATCAGTGCCAAAGGGTGTTCAACAAAATACTGAAGAGGGGTGCTATTACTGCGGGACAGGCTTTTTTTCAGTTCCCTCGTTGAAATTACAATATGTAACTTGTAAAAATGTTTTTTTTTTTTTTTTTAAAGTATTTTGAACCTTCAATTAACAGATCCTGATGGCATAAATTTGGCACATTTCAATTTATTTCTGAAGATATCTTTCCTACCTTACTTTTACTTCCCTTCCTTACATTTACTTCGCACTACTTGTCTTTTCCTTCTTTACCTTAACCCTTGTTTTTTTTTGCTTTCTATTCTTTTGTCCTTTTCCTTCTTTACTTTCCACCCTTTCCATTCCCTTTCCTTATTTTTTTCTTCTCTTCTCTTTTCCCTTATACTCACATCTCCTCTCTTTTCCTTTCCTTTTCACCCCTGTTTTCCTTTCTTATTCTCTCATATTCTCCCCACCCCTTTCTGTTCAGCTCATGTAATCCTATGGAAAAGTCCACTCTACTTTGCTGTATTTCCTGATCAGTGTTGGGAGTAATGCATTACAAAAGTAATGTGATTATTGTAATGCATTGCTTTTTACTGTAATGTAGTAATGTAAGGCATTACAAAAAAAACAGTTATACTTTACTTGGTACAAATGTCAGTAATCCAAGTTATGATGCATTTTTTATTTATGTCAAAATGCAGAGGTGTTTTTTTTTTTGTTTGTTTAAATGCATATTTGCCAAATACACCCTGACATCAGCGGAGGAGGAGAAAAGTCCTCCGCTAGGCCTAAAGCCAAGTATCGCTAACATAATTTACCAGAATTTTACCTTGTGTCTGGTTTTTCTCTGATTGTTTCTTGTATTGTTCCATTAGCATCAATGTGGCTATTATATTCTACTGTTTTTAGCTTTAAGCTGAACTCAGTCAGATAGTCACCACATCACCTTCCACTGGATGTGTAATGAGCTTTTTGAGTGAAATGAGCTACATTTAGAATGCCAAATCCGTATTTCATATTATTTTGGTGAGAGTACCTTATAAGTAATGCGATAATAGTGTAATGCCTTACGTTTCATATACAGTAATATTATAATGTAACTAATTACTTTGAAATGACAGTAACAAGTAATAAATAATGCTTTACATTTTTAAAGTAACTTGCCCAACACTGTTCCTGATTCTCCTCTTCTTACCTCACTTCTCACATGTTTCCTTTCTTTTCCCATCCTTTCCTCACTCCTCTCCTTTATCCACTGCTCCCTCCCTTCCCCTCTCTCCTGCATGCCTCAGCAGCCTCTCTCCTTCCTGTCTGTCTGTATTGGCATGAGCCTCCCTGGCTCTGCCCCCGCCCGCCCGCACTTTATGCTGATTGGACCAGCTGTTCCACTTAAATTCACCATGGCAACCACAACCTGTCGCTTAGCAACCCTGCTCTTCTCCCCCTGATTCCTGCCCGTGATCTCCACAGGCGGAGGGAGCGGGAGAGGGAGAAGAAGAGATTGAAAATTCCCTCAGATTTTTTTTGGTCAGTGTTATGTGTATGTGAATGTGTGTGCGTGTGCGTGTGCGTGTGTCATTTGCCGACTCCGGTATGCTTGGCTCCTCTTCTGTGAGTCAGAGGGAAATGTGTGGAGTGTGCTGATGAGATGGTTAAATGCAGACTGTGTTTGCATGTAGGCCAGAGGGACCTTCGGTTAGCTCAGAGTAGGCCGGCGGGCAGGGATGTATGCTCCAAAAGAGGGTTCGTGAGAGCGTGTGTATTTTTGGGGTCCGTGCATGTGCGTATGCGCTTGTCTCTCGTTGACTGGACTTGTCCTCTCAGGCGTGATAAAAGCGAGGGTACATGCTAGCTCATGCTAAAGAATTCATGGCGCTGCTGCTCTCTGAGGCCCCACTGTCAGTGTAGCCTCATGGCCCAAGAATACTAATCAGAGACACTGGATAGATGGACACGCACACAGACACACTCATAAACATCAAAACAAGCTTGGTAGACGACCTTTTTGGCATGATTCCTGTTCACCTATGTCAACCCAGAAAGATTATCGCATTGCTAAGAGACTTTCCCTTCAGCCTGGGAAGCGGTCCCATGGTCAGGTAATCCATGGCTCATCCCTGCAGATGAACTCTTATCCCAAGAAAAGCAGCAGGAAATGCCCCTCCACCTCTCATAATTGGATCTCGAACGATTCCAAAGTTGTAGTCCGGCTTGGCCTCACTTCACCTCTGTCTTAAAGAAATATTAAATACCTGCTCCAAAGCTCAGGCGTTCTGCTCCACTGCATCATGTTACAGGAGGTCCTGAACATTACCACAGTGTGACATAATTAATTATGAGTTTATTCAAATGTGTGTATCCAGCTGCCTCATCTTCTAAGGAGATTTTATTCTGGCTTCCTAGTTATGAACATGAGTAAACATACATTATAGTTATAAATGAGGAGTTCAAGATCATCTTCAAATTTCCAGTTCTGCTTTCAAATCACTGTTTGCTCAGGGTAATCTTCAGATTTAACCTTGAAGTGTATCACTGTGAGTTTCAGATTTCAATCAAACTAGCAACAGGTAAATTTTGGATTTGAGACAGGGTTTGTAGAAGGTACGCCTTATTTTCAGGCCTTTTTAGACCTAGGCATTCAGAAGCCCTTTTTGAAACCTTGAAGTTAGCTTGGGCCCACCCAAACACTAATTCAATAATAACATGAGGTTCATAGTATCTATCACCAACTCTGTCCAATTTCATTAGCCCTTTTCACAGTGCCAAAAGCACCACAAAAAAACTTCAACATCATTACACCTCAAAACATCCACATTAGTTCAATGATAATGTAATACTTGTGAGACTTCAGAGTGCAAATCACTTTGGGTTACACACATGTAGACACAGCACATACTCTCCACCAAGTCAGAAACACATATTCAGCTTTCATGTCCTCTGTGGAGTACATGGCCCCATTCACACTGCTGTTTCAGTCTGCAAAATTTACAATACTATGATGCCTTGCGAAATGAGGGGAACAAATTGACAGTCTCTCTGCTCTGTCTCCAGAGGTCGTATCAGAGGTAGTTTCATATTGGTAAGAGGGGGGAACATAGACTTAGCTGGAGACAGAAGCGCTACCTTTGTGTGTCTCTACCTTTGTGTGTATGTGGGGGCAAGGGCCATGTTGAGAACATCCACTGACACAGATATTACAGCCTCAGAATTACATGGCAGAGCCTTGTGTCTTAGCAGTGTGAGCAGGGCTCATTCACCCTCCTTCCATAAATATGACACCCTTATAATACTTCTTAGGACGGATCAAATAGAGGTTAACTCGCTCACACCATTTCACCTCCAAGATGTTCAGAGTGGAGGCGAAGCGTCACAGGGATTTAAATATTACTGCTTGAAATAACAGTTAATGCAGCTTTAGACAGATTTCAGGTTGAGCACTCAGTTATTTTCTTTTAATATTCTCGTTTGAACATAGATTATGAATGCAACCTCTCTCTTGGCATCCTTTATGACTTTAAAGGTAAGGATAAATTCTTAATATCATGAGCCAGATGGTGTGTGACATTTAATGTAATGTCCCCAGTTAACTCAATACCAGTTATTTATATCATTATATCTGAGCATTAATTCTTAAACTTAAGTTTAGCAAACACAAAGAAACATAGTGTCACCTATTCTAGTGTTGCTATTTATAGAATCTCAGGTAAAGACAGCCAGAACTGTTTATCACAAGGAACAAGCTGTTACAAAACATGGAGATGCAGGGTAGAAACACACTGAGCGATGTGCAAGACTCACTGTCCTCATGTCTAGAACTATCCAACAAAGAAACTACACACCAGCACACGTACTTCTCAGGTTATGACTGGAGGTATAACTTTTACCCTTATGGACATTGAATTATCCTCACTCACCCCTCTCTCCTATTGCTTTCTCTGATTGGTTGCCTCAGACAAAAAGACGTTACGATGAGTGCGATCCTTGGCCTCCAATGTGTGCTTTGACTGATTTACTCATGTTTATGGGAGATCTGCACAAATCACCTCAGTTTTCATGGACTTTCCCAAAACACCACAGGGTCAGAGATGTGTCAAGGATAATGGCTGGATTCTTTTAAAGCTAATCGCTCAAACACTGAGACCCACTTGAGTGCACACATAAACATATTCAAGTGCTCACACTGAGCAAACACCGCAGAAAAAACAGCAATAAAAAAGTGGAACCTTGCTTATAAGTCATTTGCATGAGATGGTACATGCATAGTCCATTTAAGAAAAGGATGAAGGGAAACGAGCCAAGGCACTTATGGTAATTGAAATAGGTTTCCTGAGAGGCTGCCAGTTGGCCCACTAGGATCTGAAGAAACACTGGGGCCCCTAGTGTCAGACAGGGCCCCCCAATCTGTCTGATTGGACACTCTGAATTAAAGACATAGAAGAACCGCCCTTGCAAACAGGGATCTGAGATCTTAGAGGTCACACTTTAACCTTAGCAGTGAGCATGGCTCCTGCTGCTCCTCACACTTCCCTGCATGGGCTCACTTGATGTTAAAATTAGTATTCAAAAAACCTTCAAAAAATGTTCTGGAAAGCTCCTACCAATAACAATAACAAACAACAACAATATACAATATAGTATATGTCATATGTTTGCACAGACTTCCACATGTATTAAACAAAGCTACAATGATGTCCTCCATTTAATTTCTGAATCTGCCTCTTGAAAACATTCAGCGGCAGTCTCCAGTCAGAAGCCCGCCTCTATTATGCATTAGAAACACAAAATAAGCATGCTTATAATGCATCATAATGTGTTTAAATATGCTGTAATGCTGTATAATCATAGTTACAGGCACCTATGATAATTTATAATGCTTTATAACGGCAGTTGCAAGTCAGTATACTGCCAATATGTATAATGCATTACAAACATATAATAATGTTGCACTAATACAACACTAATAATGTGTTGCATTGTGCATTTGAAGCTTTAACATAAGATATTCTGTAAATTATTTAATATTGATAGGTGACAATACAGCATATTGGTTGTTTCTGATTGTATCCACAAAGTTTCGTAACATTTTATAAACATTATTATGATGCACTATTTAATGTTATTCAGAAGCTACAAATAAATAATAAGCAGATTTAATGCATTACAAGCTTGCCAAAAGTCACTATAAGTAATCATTGTGTGCTTTACCTAAAGTGGAAAAATAGATTCTCCGAATTCACGAATGAAAACAAAATGTAGACTCTGTTTTTTAAATATTTATTTCAAGCTTTTGATAAACATTATTGTAAACCTGAAGCAGCAGATTTTGTTGGCTGTTAAGAAGTATTATAGATTATTACAGTTGCTTATTACAATTACATGTAATAATTTATAATACAAACAATAGCAAACATTTTTGACTTTACTTCAGGCTGATAATAAACAGTGATGTGGAGTTGAGGTGTTCCTCAAGCATGCTGACAAACAGCTTAAAATACTGGCTGGTATACTCATATCAGAAATTTCCTTAAATGTGATAAACTTGTGTCATGTAAAGGAAACAGTTGAGTTAGAAAAACATCCCTCCTTAATGTTTTTTTCTCCTAAAACCACAGGCTATCCTGATCAAAATCCTTTTTAACCAAGTTGTAGGCTTTTCCTTACCTGTATCACTGTGACTTTACATTATTAGCTTCGGGCAAAATGTAGAAAACTAAAGGCAAACATGAACCAAAGGCCAGCAGGCTTCACAGAAGTCTATCTGTATGTATTAAGGGTGGACAACTGCCAGCCCAGGGGCTACATGTAACCCTCCTCTTCACTTGGTGTAGCCCACTATCAATATTTTCAGAAAGAAGAAAATGGAAGAAAGAATTTTTTTAAGATTTTTTTGGGGCATTTTGTGCCTTCATTGATAGGAGAGAGTGACAGCAGACAGGCCTGCGAAGGAAGGCAGGAGACAGCAGGGGAAGGACACTCCGCAAACTGGCCACAGGATGGACTCGAACCCGAGCTCGCAGAGACACATATGGGACATGCCTGGTTGCCTACTACTCCAGCAAACCAGCACCCGAAGACACCAGGAAGTCTTTAATTTGATTCGCCACTGCAACAGCTTGCACACAGGTAAAATGCATTCAAGCATGAAAAATAGAAAATATGACTGGTCATAATTCTGTTGCTTTCCAAGCAATTAGTAGATATAATTTACAATATTTTTATCTATAAAGGTACAAAACCCTAAACCAGTGAAGTTGGCACATTCAACTTATATTCAATTGAATACACAGCAAAGACAAGATACTTAACGTTCAAACTGAGAAACTTTATTTTCTTTTCCAAATAATCATCAACTTAGAATTTATTGGCAGCAACACATTGCAAAAAAGATGGCACAGGGGCATTTTTACCATTGTGTTACATCGCCTTTCCTTTTAACAACACTCAGTAAACGTTTGGGAACTGAGGAGACCAATTTTTGAAGCTTTTCAGGTGGAATTCTTTCCCATTCTTGCTTGATGTACACCTTAAGTTGTTCAACAGTCCGGGGTCTCCGTTGTTGTATTTTATGCTTCATAATACACCACACATTTTTAATGGGGGACAGGTCTGGACTACAGGCAGGCCAGTCTAGTACCAACACTCTTTTACTACAAAGCCATGCTGTTGTAACATGTACAGAATGTGGCTTGGCATTGTCTTGCTGAAATAAGCAGGTGCATCCATGAAAAAGACGTTGCTTGGATGGCAACATATGTTGCTCCGAAACCTGTATATACCTTTCAGCATTAATGGTGCCTTCACAGATGTGTAAGTTACCCATGCCTTGGGCACTAATACACCCCCATACCATCACAGATGCTGGCTTTTGAACTTTGCGCCTATAACAGTCCGGCTGGTTCTTTTCCTCTTTGGTCAGGAGGACACGACGACCACAGTTTCCAAAAACAATCTGAAATGTGGACTCGTCAGACCACAGAACACTTTTCCACTTTGCATCAGTCCATCTTAGATGAGCTCGGGCCCAGCGAAGCCGGCGGCGTTTCTGGGTGTTGTTGATAAATGGCTTTGGCTTTGCATAGTAGAGTTTTAACTTGCACTTACAGATGTAGCCACGAACTGTAGTTACTGACAGTGGTTTTCTGAAGTGTTCCTGAGCCCATGTGGTGATATCCTTTACACAGTGATGCCGGTTTTGATGCAGTACCACCTGAGGGGTTGGAGGTCACGGGCATTCAATGTTGGTTTTCAGCCTTGCCGCTTACGTGCAGTAATTTCTCCAGATTCTCTGAACCTTTTGATGATATTACGGACCGTAGATGATGAAATCCCTAAATTGCTTGCAATAACTCATTGAGAAATGTTGTTCTTAAACTGTTGGACAATTTGCTCACGCATTTGTTCACAAAGTGGTGACCCTCGCCCCATCCTTGTTTGTGAATGACTGAGCATTTCAGGGAAGCTGCTTTTATACCCAATCATGGCACCCACCTGTTCCCAATTAGCCTGTTCACCTGTGGGATGTTCCAAATAAGTGTTTGATGAGCATTCCTCAACTTTCTCAGTCTTTTTTGACACTTGTGCCAGCTTTTTTGAAACATGTTGCAGGCATCAAATTCCAAATGAGCTAATATTTGCAAAAAATAACAAAGTTTACCAGTTTGAACGTTAAGTATCTTGTCTTTGCTGTGTATTCAATTGAATATAGGTTGAAAGGGATTTGCAAATCATTGTATTCTTTTTTTTATTTACGATTTACACAACGTGCCAACTTCACTGGTTTTGGGTTTTGTATTTAATGAAGCATTATTTTGTATTTGGGTTAAAAAAATGATATGATTTTAACTTACTAAATTATTACTGGGGAACTTGAGCTTGACGATACTGCCAGTCCATGTTTTTTAAATTTACATGGATCAACATGTTTTCAACACTATCCTGTTGATGTACAGAAGACTGTCACAAAGCAAAAAATAAACAAATGTTCAACCATCAGAGGTCACGGTGCTGAGAATTGCATCTGTTTTTAGAGATCTGGTCATGTGGCTGAGCTTTGATATAGGAGCTGGTTATTTGCGTTTAGATGTCTGTTCATGTAGGGTATTGTTTTTATGTCTATTATGAACAACATAAAAAGAAAAAAAGGGAAACTGTCTCTCAAACTGTATATCAAAGTGCTGATGTTACATCACACAGATGTGGAACTTGTGCACTGTATTTTGTTTCATGCTCAAAATGTGTCTTCAGTTACCTTAAATGCATTGAGAATGTTTTTAGGGACAACATTTCCATCCAAAGTTGTTTTCAAATAAACATCTTCAATTGCAATTGATGTTTTATGTATGCTTTTGTCCAATTTATGAAAAATCCTCAAAGAGTCTAATAACAATGCATTATTTTTCCATCCTTTAAGCCCCCTCCCTTTCAGTTGCACTCCTGTCTATTTTACTGTATTAAGAACTGATTTGCAAGGCCATTGGACCTTCATGCGGGGGCAGCTTCCACAGCGAGGAACACAGAGATTACACAGGGATTAGGCAGTGTAATCTCACATGTTGCTCTGTGACGCTGTCCAAAAAACGAATAAGAGAGGATTTTTTTCTACCCTGTTTTGCACAGACATGGTGTAAATTTTCTTTGTAAAGAATCATTTTTGTTTTATACATATCTGTATGTACACCCCCAGGATGATTTCTCTGAAAGTCAGCTGACGGTTGACTCCAGGAAGAGAAAAGATGCAAAGATGTCTGACAGCACATTATCTTCTTGTTTTCCTTTCAGAACAATTTTTTAAAATCCTGCCAAGTTTCTGATATCCCCCATCGATTGCCACTTCTGTTCATTCTTCTCTATCTGCTGTTGACAGATCGTTGACCTTCCTCATCTTTGCTTTTTTTCAATCTAAGAAGGAGATGAGGCTTTAGGAGAGTCAGGGGTGTTTGGGAGCATTGGGGATGATTATTTGGGGAGGGGGCAGTGGAGGTTTTTGGATGAAAACAGAGGTCCTTGCTCTGCTTTAAGATGGCTTTAAGTGATGCTTTGATTGCACTGACAGTTGATCTTTATTATGAAATTCCATAATGGAAAAAATCGACCCAGTTCGCTAAGACGGGGACTTTATCTGAGGGAGTCTGCAGAGGAAATGTGTGTGTGTGTTACAGGAGTCGTTCAAGAGATAAGGCAGAGACGAGTTAAAATCGGGAGTATGAAGTCCTCTACTGACTTCAAGTTTTGGCATTCTTTCTCTTGATTGATTTAGCTAAGTTTTTTTCAGTGCTCATGTTATTACAAGGGGCTGCTGTCATGCTATCTTGTTGCTTTCTTGTTAGGCACATGGTATCCAAGCCATTGTAGCGAGGCAGCTATTGGTTACAAGTCACAATCTCCCTGCTTTCACCGTAATGCAAAATAAGGACATTATTTCCTCTGCCAAGGAGGTTATGTTTTTGCTAGCACTTGCTAGTTAGTTGAACAGGATAACTGAAAAAGTTATGAACAGATTTTGATGCCGTTATCAGGGAATGTTATTCATGGTACAAGTAAGAAGTAATTAGATTTACTGTAGATAGGTGATGATTTGAAATTGGTATGTGGAAACGGGATTTTTGTAAGATTAGTTAACATTGTGAGGAAGGGCAGTTTCACATTTTTGATAATAACTCATTAAATTCACAATGGATTTTCATGACGTTTTCAGAGAATGTTTGTTATGGCACAAAAAAAAAAATAAAAAAAATTGGTGGTGATCCCAACCTGGATTAGGATTCAGGATTGTTTTAAAGAATTTCTTAACAGTGCGCAATAGAGCAGTTTTCCACATTTTTAACAATATCCCGTCCACCAGTGTTGAAAATGCCATGTAGGGATGGGAATTGATAAGATTTTATCAATACCAATGCTGTTAACGATCCTGCTCATCGATCCAATTCTTTAACGATTCCCTTATCGATTCCTGCAGATTTTGTGAGTGGGCAAATGTTGTTCTGATTTTCAGAGGCAACAATGTCAAACACACATCACAGTATAGATAACTGATTCTGCAAGTTGCCGGTGTTTCCACTCACTTAAGGTTGTGTAGTAGGTGCAGTGAAAATTAAGCTACGATTCTGATTCTTCCGAACCCTGTCAGTGGAAGGAATTGATAAGGGAATTGATAAGCAAAAAGATTAATGATATCGATTCTTTGATGGAGCTGTTAACGATTCTTAACTGGAATTGGTTTTCGATTCCCATCCCTAATGCCATGGCAGAGGTTTGTGCTCTCAGAGCACTTTTGGTTGCAACATTATATGTGTGTATTTTATTGGTAAAAAAAAAAAAAACTCCCAAAAGAAAGTAGACATGTCAGAAAAATAATCTTTGTCTTGTGATATTAAACATTTGACCCTTTTTGTTGCTTTCTTGTATTCCATGTTGTTTTCTTTTCCCTTTCAGTCCATAGCAAGATCTGTTTTCTGTTTCTAAACTAGAATCAATGCTGACTGGACGTTTCTCATCTTATTTTGAAATGTTTATATCCAAACAGGAAGATGGTTGATGGACATGAGTCTGTATCACACTTTCTAGACATTTGACTGTTGACTTTTGTTTGTTGTAACATTTGTTTGCTAATGAAACATGGAAATAAATAAGTGATCATTACCTTGCCAAGGGATTTTGTGCATTCATCCCTGTGTATTTCTCATTGGATAACAATGTTAAAAACTACAGTGCAAGAAAACTCCTTGAAGCTGTTCTTTACTTCTAAGTCAGTATCCAAGGGGGCTTTCATACCTAGAACGCATTAACTTTGTTTAAAATCAGATTATGAAATGAAAGATTGTTACAGTATTTTACTTATTTACTTATTTCATTTTTACACTACAGTATCACAGAGTAGACCAGAGCACTTGCCGAGGCAGGGTTGTCATTACATGATTATGCCACAACTTACTTTTCCTGCTGCACAATATCATGCCTACAAGTCACAAACTACTTCGTGGATGCTTGTAAAGGCTAACTTGTTGACAAAGTGAATTGTGGTTTAACTCAGAGCAGCAAGGAGGTTAAAATGCCTCATGAATGTTTCAACAGTTTGGCATCTTTGTCATTTTCTCATACCTGGCCCCAATTCTTATCTGAACCTAATAACCATCAACAAGGACTCAAAAATATTTTGAAATGCAAATTCTAAAAAATCTACCACTTCTTATCAGAACTGTGGTTAATCATAATTAGATGCTGAAATCCAGTAATTCGTTTAGATTAAAAAATCAGATCATAGACAGCCCTAGCTCCTGCTCGTGCTAAAATATGCACAATATTAAAAAAACTGAAATTACTTTTGGTCCCTTGGGTGAGCATGTGTTTTGAACAATACCGCTGTTAGCTGGCTGCATCACCCCAGCAGGGCCAGTTGATAAGGGGCCCTGCACTCACCCACACGCTTTTAGGACAATAGCAGGCTGGGGCCTCGCTGCTGCCTCGGCGGCCGGGCTCTCCTTTGTCTGTATTAAGCTCCAGTGACAGATGGCAGAGACATACTGCCATATCTGTTACCTTTCCGAGTGACGTGCAATATGTACTCTTTCCTACAGACGACTGCGGAGAGCCGGCAGCTGTCCATCCCACTCCCGCCCTGTATGTGCTGAAAAAAAACACAAGCAGCCCTTTTCATTAACAACATTTCCATAAAAATAATCAGGCCACAGTTGTATCAGATAATGCAATCTCAAATCTAAATATATTACAAATTTTCTGGGTTATGGCTGCAGACAAAAAAAAATCAAATCATGATGAAAAGATTTTGAGCTTATTGTGGCAAATTACAATGTTCTATTTGCAGCCAGTGTTATTTTTGGTCTCTGTTGAGCTCATTCTTTGTAGCTTAAGACAAAAGAGCTGCTGTATGCTTTCATATTTACATCAAATCAGTCCCAAGAGCTGAACTGCACAGAGACATATTTCAAAATTGCATAACCTGTGTCATCTTTATTCCCAAAGTGTCCGCTCCGTTCCTCATCTTTTTGCTCTTTTCTTCTGCAACATGGCTACAAGAAATGTTAATTGCTTTCAGCCTCTGGATAGAATCAAATCTGTAATAAGCGGCCATGATGAAAATATGTATGAATCACTAAGGGCAAGCCCAAGGATTTTAATTCTTTTAGCTTATATAGCTCACTGTAAAACACTGCCAATAAAAGTGTCTGCATGCTCCTTCCTCATATCTGTGTGAGTGCGCCTCCTCCCCCCTGCATGTGATTTATAATGGCATAGTCCAAGTGAGGGCCTTTGGAGGCAGATAGAGGGGAATTGGTCTAATTTGCGTGAACTGCTGTTGATTTATAGCGCAGTCAGAGGTTAATGATGGTGTCGCTCATTGCCGCTTGTTCTTTCCACTGTAATGTCGTTATAAGGAGGCAATGCCAGGACCTCACAGTCCTGTATGAATCGTATCTCTCCCCCCCCGCGGTGACCCCCACCCTCCTCCATCTCTTTGCCAGTCACCTCTGACGGCTCTTCTCACATCACCTACATGACTCCACCAGTGACTCTCTGGAGATGCACTGGAGAGGTCGACTGCCTGAATAAACATTTGACTTTTGGGACAAATACCATGAATAAGTGATTGCTGGTGTTTGTGCATGCCTACAGAATCTGAAGAGGGTGGTTTTGTATAAAAAGGCAGAGTTTGTAAGTAAAACTAGCTATGCCCTTTGCCCAATCCACTTTTAAGTAAAGCAATTCTAAGAAGTGTTTGCATCACCTGGATCACATGCTTGCCAAAGTAGTTCTGCTGTGGTGTGATGGCAGGTCAAATCAACATTCTAAATCTGACAGGTTTGTCATTTTTCATTTATTTTATGGGCTTATTGCCTCAAGACAGTCAATAGAATCAGATAGGGAGTGAGACAGCAGGAGAACACACATAGGAGACAGGTCACGGGTGGGAATTGAACTTGGAAGGAGACATTTTAAGGTAAGTAGGTAAGGTTAATTTATATAGAACGCTAAAGGGTATATTACATTCAAAAATAAAATGATGTGCTTTGGAAAGGCCTCCGTTTAAATGTGATAGCAGCAAAAATTCAGGGGGGCATCAAGTAGTATTTCAAGGAAACATATTTTCTAACCTTTTAGCCAACATTCAGTAACAGCTAATATGCAATAACTTCCCAGCTTACATTTCTGGATGAGGTTTGGACATTAAGTAGGGTGACTTTATTCTGAAAATCCAAAAAGGGCACCCTCAACAGCATGTGTTGCATCCTCTGATTTACCAGGTTGTACAAAGAAGTCTCGTTTGGAGGAGCTCTCACCTCACACAGCAGCCCTGGGCTTATCGGTGGCAATTTGGTTTTCCAAATCTACAGAACCTTTATTTGCACCTGACATAGGTGTCAGCTTTGCAGACATACAGTGTTTCCCACCGGTCAAGACCTGCAGTTTGTAAAAGTGCATTTAAGATTCTGCATTTTCTGTCTGAGAGCGGGCATCATCAACAGTATCAGCACCTCTTTGGCCTGCCACAGACACAGGTGCTACTCCATGGGGATGGTCCTTCATCTGAAGAATCTGTGAAGGTATATCACAAAAAAAGTAAAATAAATAACACAGTGAAAGTATGACATAAAGCAATAATACAGCAATGTGAGACGAATCCAATAAGAGATTGCACTAGATCTAAAACAGTAGTAAAGCCGAGAATAATATCCAAATTGTATTACTTACAGTGAGTGAGCTTAGGGACACTCTCCTCCTCCTCCTGTTAATTCCCCTCCATGAATCTCCTCAATATTTCTCCCTCCAACATTTACAAAATTACTATTTACCCAGAAAATACCGAGAAACCACCAATAAATCACCCAAAAGTTTGGCTCTAAACTCAAGAAGAGATCACTTCCTGTCCCTCCCCTCAGGCAATCCAGCCTTTACCGTAATTTACCGTATATCGGCGGAAAGCTCCGATTCTCAGCTTTGAGGAATATGTTGGAATTATTTGGATGCCGTGGATACTCGATAAGTTACGGTAATTAAAATCATGTGCGTCTGAGCGACAGCTTCGTCTGCAGAACAAGTCCCAGGCATTTTGGGGAATTTATAAAACCACCCCGGACGTAATTAGCCAAACAGGAGTTCATGTTCGGACAAAAGAAGACGTATGGCCACCCTACATTGAGGCATAAATTCCCTTAAACACGTAAGTATGGTAAGCTAACCAATGGATATATCAGTAAGCTAGCACTTAGTTTGTTCATTGACAGATGACAAATGCTAATGTGATGCTAATGGTTTGTTTTAGCCAAACCTGTTTGCTAGTAACTCACAGACTGTTTACAAAATGTCTTATAAGTAAGGAGCCTCATGCTCCATAGTCTACAATTTTATTTAACTAACCTGTTGGCAAAGGCACAATAACTACCATATATTGCTAACTAAGAATGTCATGTTGGCAAAATATTTTTAGCATTTAAGCTAACAAAAGTTTATGCTGCCTAACAGTACCATAAACCTGCTGATGAAAGTGTTACCGGTAGTCTAGTATTAAGTGAACCAGTAAATTGTTAAACACCAATATTATCTGTTGTGAATAGTTTTTTTTTTATATTTGTTGAGTCATGAAATGTATTGACACAAATTAATATTCCACTCCAGATTTTTATTATTAATTTACCTTTGTTTTGCTGGTAATTTTGGTCTTAAAGAAGAAAAATGTGTGTTTTATTATTCATTTCACCCTGAGTTTCTGAGGATAGTTTCTTAAATGTGAATAATAAATTATTAGGTATCATAGGCCGAGTTATGAAGAAAATTTTAGCCCACAGATGAGAAGGGCTTCACATACAGTGGAACTTCAGATTTGGAAATTTCAATTGCAAACATCAGCAACAAGACTTTACTGGTGCATGTTTAGCACATGTTAAGTTTACGTGGGAAAACAAAATGTAAATCCAGATGGACATCAGGTTATGAATCAACTAAGAAACGCCAAACAAATAAAGACTACACTCATACAGTTGAATAACATTTTAATTGAAAATGAGGTAAGATGGATCATATACACCAGCTTTCAAAATGTTGCCAATGATGTGTAGTGTTGGCTACTTCTAGGATAAGTTTGATCTTAATGCAGGGATAATGTATTTTTGTAGGCCAATGTGGAAGTTAGCTTAATGCTGAATCTCTCAACTAAAAGCCTATGGGATTTTTAACTGATTTCTTGGATCAATTACTGATAATAAGGTCTGTAAAAAAAAAAAAAAAGAAAAAAATGCCTGTCTTGTTTGGTCTTTGAGAAAAAACAACTTGTAAGTTTTTAAGTGCAAACCTAATCAGTGAGAGTAAAAACCTATTAAGCAGCTAAGGAACTACAAAATGGGGTTTCAACTCAGGTACAATATTACTAGTGTATAGCATCCCTCTGCTCTCAATCACTTGATCTAGTTGGTGTTCATGCTAGTGGTTAAATGTTTGTTAAAAAAAAAAAACTCTCAGAGGTGCTTGCAACAGGGTGTCCTGGCATTTTTTGCAGTCCTTGTTTGAAGTTCATTAGCAACCATCTTTTAAATCATAGTAATACTTCAAATTAGGAAGTGGGAAAACATCAGATGCATTTCATTATCTTAAAATAAAGGTTAATATTTTCTTTGCATGTGTTCATTGTGAGCCTTATTTTGGGATGTTTTTTCACAAAAGGGTAAACTAAACTCCCATATACTTTTGTCCTTGATAATTGGGAAGTGCTAAATGTTTTAATGTGTTAATTTTTCAATGTAAATTTGATTTACAGCTATAAACTAACAGTGAATGTTAAATGAACAATAGGCAAAAAACTTTTTAAAGCACAATAAGGTGTAAAATAGCACACAGGATATTACACAGTAATGTAGCTAAAAGAAGATCACTTAAGTAAATACATGTGGTTACTTTTCACCAATGACATAAGGACACTTGGTGCACACATACACTCACACACACTCTGCATGACATTGACTGAGACTCTCTGTGGCTGTTGCTTCTGGACAGAGCTCATCTGTGCATGTCTCCAGAAGCGAGGAGTGTTGGTAGCGTCAGCCCAGGAGAGGTTGTGTCTGTCTGGCCATGGATGCTGCCCTGTCACCCACCCCGCTGCTCTCACCATCAGCTCCACCTCTGCTTCCCTGAGCAGCAAGCAGCAGCACGGCATGAGAAAACCTGAGACAAAGTCTGCATACTGAGGAGCAAGAGACAGAAAGAGAGGGAGAGAGAGGCTGGTAACTAAAATCACATACACTAAGACACGAGCGCGTTCACATGCTTGCTTGTCTTCACACTACCTCCGTGTCTTATTGCCGTATTCTCTGAAAGTATTTATTTGCAGATCCAGCCAGCATTTGTCAATGAATGTAAAATTAATCCGCCCACGATAAACCCTGAAAAATGTTTTCTGCTTGACCTGTGACAGGGCTGCTTTTGGAGTATTTGTCACAGCAGCAGCATCCTGACAGGAGGCAGCCATGGTCTAATGTTGGGGGAGGAAAATATCCTAAGTATTTACAAAGCACCCATGACACGTGTCAAATCAGTGTTGCTGTGCTGTTTGTAGTCAGCTCTTGATGGTACCAAAGCGTTGCCAAAGAGAATTCGGTTGCGCTGCCGTTCGTCAGCTGGGTATTGCATTTTCTGCTTTTATGAAATGAAATCTTCTTTTCCCAGAAACACTCATAAATTCAGATCTACTTTGAAAGATTTCCAGAGGTGTGAACTGGTCTCTCTTGCAAGCCCAACTCATTTCAATTACATTTCCAATGAATCCTCAAAGTTTGCAGAGAAAACTTTCGAGCCCAATCTGTTCTGGATTAGCAAAGAAATGTAATCCTCAGTGCTGTGTTACATTTTTTCCTTTTTGTAGTTCATTTTTATCTATCTATCTATCTATCTATCTGTCTATCTATCTATCTATCTATCTATCTATCTATCTATCTATCTATCTATCTATCTATCTATCTATCTATGCATACATACATACATACATACTCCTCCATTTAATCTTTTTGTTATCACCTGTTTTGCTTAGTCTCTGTCACCGTGGGCCCTTCATAAAAATGTTACCTCTAAAATGTCAAACCTCTCCTGTTATCATCTCCACCAGCCTAGTTAGGACATTCATTGAATATCACCGAACAATTGCAACAAAGGTTCACATAATGTTTTCCCTGTCATCATAACATATCAGGCTGCAGCCCTTGGTAGGCTGGCGTCTTTGGATGAATACTGAGTGCAGAAGTAAAACTGTTGTTCAGGGAGAGCCCAGATAAGTTAATGAATGTGGTTATTTTTGGTGAAGTTATTATACTTTTGTATAGAAACTGGTGCTATTTTATGTTTTAAAAGAATAATTGTTTCACCTGTAAATGAGCATTAATGTTTGATAGCTGTAAATAGAATCACTTAATAAGAGACAACCATAGACCCCATAAAACATATTGTCTCAGTGATGACATCCTTTGGTTATGAGAATTTGATTCTGAAGCCCAGCAGTTGCTGTGTTAGACTCACTAAATTTATATGCTGTTAAAAATTTGGAATTGTATATTGGTATCGACTTCAGATATGTCTGTTGATATGTAGGTTTAACTGGATTTCCGCTTTTATGATTTTTTGAAGTTTGCAAACATATCTCTATTAAACGAGAGAAAACTGATTTTCTCGCGCACATTCACACCACAATCAAATTGGTCAAGATAAAGCGTTCAGTTGATGCTCTTCAGTCTTTGCCCATAAATCTGAAAGAAAGTGTCCCACAGATTTGTAACAAAGGCTTGTATGAAATGTTCAGAGCTGTAAAGTTGTTGATAGAGTTTTCCATTCAACAATTTATCAGTTAAAGGTGTAGTCAGCGATCTTCTATCTAATGCAGTATTTGTCAAAATCACCGTATTTCTCCTCTCCATCCACAAGATGTCCCCAATGACAGCATGTTGAAGAAAAAGTCCGATTTCAATACACAGCCTCGGCTCTGAATTTCAGCAGGTAAATACTGTGGCTCGGGCCGAGTCACCAAAACAGGGTACACCCCCCCACATCCAGGGGGCGATCACACTCATGCCCAGATCAGACAGAGGGGGGAGGGGGAATAGTAGGTTGCGTAGCGTGCGCAGTTGGCGTAAGAGAGAGATACAATAGGTGCAGTAGCAATGGCTGAAAAACAGCCCAAAAGAAAAAGGCCAGAGGAGTGGAAAGTGGAAAAGAAGGGCTATGACCATGAAAGAGCAAAGACCCTGGTCAACATTGGTGTTGCTTTCCGACGGTGGAGGGAACTCCGGGAGTTTAAAGACCTGAAAACGATAACATAACAGTAACAGTCGTCGGGTATTCATCTTATTGTCTGATCTGCCGAAATATACTGTTGTTGTGATGTTATCAATAATGGCAGTCGAGTTGTGGCTACTATTGTCTGACGAGTCGGGGTTACCTTAGCTACGTTGGTCAGCTACACAGTTTCTATGGCCGTTTCCATGATGATGTACGTCCATCAGCTTTTGGGGGTGGAGCCAGGGGTGAGGTATGAAGCGAGAGTCGGGTCTAAATTGGTTTATCAACAACTTCTCCACTCGTTTTCTCCCACATCGCTGACTACACCTTTATATGCTTGCTAAATTGTCAGTGAGATCATTGTAATCAGCTGGAGCAGGGAGTGACACTGCCACCCTTGTGGAGGCAGATATGCTTCTGTTAAACCAAGGCTCGCTCGGTGGAAGTCGACTGGAGTAATGACAGTTGTTCTTAACAAGCCTCAAACATGCCCTCACTTAAATGTGCAGGCAGACATACTGACAGACAGGAAGGTGGTGCCTGTACAGGCTGCAGAACATGTCCGCCTGTCATGCTTCTTATTGCACACACTTTATGACCTCCGTCGAAAAGGTCAAGTTTTGCCAACATTTGTTTTTCTGTTGATTACTGGTATCTTCAGTTTTTGATATTTAGGCCAATATATACCCATTATTTTGACCAGAAAAATTGGTGTACAGTGGGTTCCAACAACAACAGAATCGTCTATTAAGACTAAAACTATTTTTGGACATGGCTACAAAAATTTGTATTTCTGCTGTAAAAATGGGCTTTTCATATACAACCTCTGAGTTTTTGTTGCAAGCATTCAGAGGATACCGAAGAAATTGTGACGCTTCTTTAATCCTGCTTTTCTTCATTTTCATAGCAAAAGCATCCAAGTGCAAAAATACAATCGCTGCATGTAGCATGATACAATGGCAAAACTACTTAGAGATTTTTAAGTGTAATTTTGAGTTAGAAAAGTCTGTAGAAGATCAAATTTAATTGTGGTTGGCCAGGAGCAGTTGGCATGAAGCACCAAAGAGCGACAAGGTGCTTCTGCCAGGCTTTGCAGGACAACCTCACACATACACACACCATCTGTTAGACACACAGGCAGTGCAGGGGCCAGACCTGCAGCTCACATGACTCAGAGACAGAAACACTTACAGATACCATATACATTTAATATGCATGACACTGCAATATAGTCTGTGCTTGAACAGTATCTACAGCGAAAATTCAAACAAACTGGACATTTTTATGTATAATTTTATGATATAACAAGGCTGTTGGAAAAGACAAAGTGATCACAAAATATTTTTTAATGATCTTTACTTTGTCTCATCAGTTTTCTGCAGATGCTCTGTCATTAATGTAGCAGAAGTTTTAATACCATCACTACGAATGCACAGCAATCAGTGTTGTTCATACCTGTTTTAATGCACTTCTGTATTTGTACTGTTTGTAAGGTGACCTTGTGTGTCATGACAGGGACCCTTAAATAAATTGTGTTATGATATTGTTAATGTTTGAATTGATTCACAGAAACCTTAAAATTGTATTCATTCTCACTAGAACATCAAAGTTTCCACTACTGTTTAGACTAAAAGCATTTAAAACAATCTGAAAAAGGTTTAAATAAACACAAGGGAAGGGACAAAACTCCAGCAACTGGAAACAACATGGCTGAAAATCATAGTCCTACAACTCTGTATAAGAGGGCAGAACTTAAACCTTCAGGCTTTGGTGGTCCATGAGTTACTAAGTTTGGTGCTCAAGGGTCTTTGAGAAGTTGCCCACAGACCAAAAGTGCCAGACAAGTTTGTGATGTAAGGAGGAACTTTTTTTTTGAAAGGGCCCTAAAAAATGAAAATCAGTCAATTATATGTACAGTGTTTTTCATCTAAGTCTTTAAAGAAGTATTAAAACACAACATAACTTTATTAGGCCTCTCAAAAATGACATTATTTTATCTCAGCTTTTGTAATTGGAAATGACAATATTACTTATTCTTTGTAACTAGTTACACGTTGCTAACATGTTACTCACTGCTGCATTGTTCACTCATTTACAGCCTGTGATCGAGTGAGCTCAACTACAGAAACTGATACAAACAGTCAGGGGGAGATCAGCACAATAAAGTCCTCACATGCTCACATAGCCCTGATCCAATACATATACTGTAACAATACCGATATAGTATCGGGACATCCCTACGTGTTTCTGTGACAGTAGAGCAGAACAAATGAAAAACCAGTGCACTCAAAATTGGGTCATGTAGTTTTTTGTATAACCAACAAGCAACAAAAAGCTTGCAATACCATGCAAACAGTTTAAAGCAAGCAAATAGAGTGTTGATGTTTGTTTCATAAATGGTAATGAAACTGTTTCTCTAATAGACAACCTTAAATGTGTCTTTAAATTTGTTTACGTTATACCCTATAATTATTTTCGTCTTCCTACCAAATGAATCCTTGGCACACTTTAAAAAAAGGATGTAGTCTAGGTCAAAAAATATTATCCTACACTTTTTCTACATATATCTTTATTTTAATTTTTCCAGGGCTGTTATCTCCCGACGACTATATTGCCAGATTGAGCAGCTCCAAATAGCATTTCCTTCATTAACATCTATATGATGAAGTGATTTTATGCAAACTCAGCTGATTACTTTGCATTTTTTCAATCTAGAAGTGAGAGGCAAAAAAATTAAAATGTCTGATTTCGGGCCGTAAATAATGAGCAAACTGACCCAATTAGCATAATAATAATGGCCTCCCTTGCATGTGTGTGTCATTTGATAGTATTGCTTTTCAGCTGCTTTGATGGATGACTCCGATGTTTTTCTTTCTCGCTTCATCGCCCAAATGTGCGGGCGTGTGTTGTCAACAGCGGGGACGTGTTTGGCCTCAGATGGGGTTTTTGGGGTCGGCACTGGAGGGTTGGAGGTTAGAGCGGCTTTAGGTCCCTCCGTGTCAACCGTCTTTGTCTGAGTCAATCAGCCGCCTTCTTTCAGGGTCAAGGTTTGGGTTAGGGTCAAAGGTTGTCAACAGCGGGTGTCTTATGCAAGGTGCTGCGCGCGTCTGTTACGTTTGCTGCGTCACAGACACAAAGGGGGCCGTATGTGACGGGTGCAGGCGGAGGTTACAGCCAGGCGTCTCGTCCTGATGTAATGCTCATGTTTAAACTGCTGCTCATTCTGCCTGATCTCCATATCTAATTGACTACCCCCAACACACACTCTGACCTCTATCCCCCCTCTACACACACAATTTTACCTTCCTCTCCCTTGCTTCATTCTTATTCTTCCTCTTAATTTCCATCTGTCTTCATCTATCTTTATTTGCAAAACACAAATTTATGAGAAATGTAATCTAAGGACACTTGAACCTCTGTCCTTCTTATACTGTTTGAAAGACTCTCCATGAGCACAGCACCATGCCCTGACTATACAGTACATCTAAATAAATCTTCAGTGTGGCTTACATGTCAGCATTAACTGCAATTACATACGTTTGCTGTCCATTTTATTGGGTACACCATGCTGGTATTGGTTTGGCCCCATTTTCTAATCTGCCTCAATTATTGCAGGCATAGGTTTATCAAAATGTTTAAAACACTCCTCAGAATTTTTAATCCATATTTACATGAAAGCATCACACATTTGCTACAAATTTTCCAGCTGCGCATCCATGATACAAATCCTCTGTTCTACCGCATCCCAAAGATGCTCTGTTGAACTGAGATCTGGTGACTATGGAGGCCACTGGCCACTGCTCAGGGAGGTTGTGGCATTTGAATGATGCTCGGTTTAAACTCAGGAGCCTAAAGTGCACCACCAGCTTGAACTGTTCAGCAGAATGCCTGTTGTGTTGTTTATGCTTTATTTCTAATCCTACCATCAGAATAACACAGCAGAAATCAAGACTCATCAGACCAGGCAACATTTTTCTAATCAGTACTGCCAAATTTTGGTGATCAAGTTGTTGCCTCAGTGTTGCCACTGAGTCTCGGATTCTGCTTCAATATTCAATCAATCAATCTATCAGTCATTCTTTATTTGTATTGCTCTAATTCATAACAAGTGTTGTCTAAAGACACTTTAGGATATAACAGGCTGAGAACAAACTCTTCATCTAATGCATACAGGTGTATACATGCATACGTATAAAATACAAATATATACAAATACATACATACTAACACACAGCATGAATTGATATAGCCAGTCAGGGAAATCTTAAAATGCTCTCTCTTCATGCTTTAGTTGTAATGAGTGATCATTTGAATTCTTGTTGCCTTTCTATAATTTATAGCCATTTTGGTTGTGCTCCTCTGACCTCTGGCATCAAAAAGCCATTTTGGTCCCAAGAACTGATGCTTATTGGACATTTTCTCTTTTGCAGACCATTCCTCGCATACCCCAGAGGTGGTTGTGAATAATAGTCTTAATATATCAGCAGTATCTGAAAAACTCAGATCAGCCTGTCTGGCATTAACAGCCATGCCACATGGTGAAATGGAGAGGATCAGTTCTTACAATTGTTGTAGTTGAAGTTGAGCAGGTTTGAGAAGTGTTTTAATTTTTAAAATAACAATATCACAATGATAAAGACAATGTTTTCTGTGTGAGACTGTACCAACGCAAATATGACTGCTCATCTGGCAGGTGATGGGAAATTCTCTTTCAGAAGTCAGGACATGAGGAAAGAAGGTCAGTGTAGTTCTTCACCAAGTGATTGCGTAAACTTAAGTTGACATTGCGGTTGACTGGAGGTGTGTTTGTGTTAGCTTTGTTTCTTTGGCTGAATTTTCTCACACAAAAACTACAGTCTAGTTCTTTCTACACAGTGCTTAAAACACTTTGTGATAAAGCACTGGAGAGTGCACCCTATGTGTTCGCCAGTGCTTCAACCAACACATCAAGGGCAGAGTTGGCTGGAAGTCATCCATAAATCACTCTAAGGAAAATATTATGGAAATGAAGTGCAGACGATGCTGATGATGAGGTCTTACCAGTGGCCATTGGCTGCTAACAAACATTTGATGATAAATTTGATTGTTAGTGTTTATTTTTTACTTTTACACTCAGAGTTACACTTGTAACACATGGTGGAGTTGCAAACTCTTTCCTTTAGTGGAATCCTTCAATAACCCAAGTCACATACAGGCAAGTATATAACAGAAATGCTCATTATGCCAACAGATGTAAACTTCAGCTCTAACTCTGACTTTACTGTTGTGGAATAGGGACAAAACCTTTGAAAAAGCTGTTTTTCTCTGTACCATCTATAGCAAATCCTGTTTTACTGTGAAAGTAAATCAAATGTCCATGGACTTTTTACGGGCCTCTGCTGGTCATGGGCCCTTTGGATCTTCCCAACATTTCGCTCCACTGAATGTGCCCTTGGTGATATTGGTGCAAGGCTGGTGTTGATTGTTGGAGTATGTAGGGTCAGAGGAGTCCACAACAGCAGGCCCTCAGTTCCTCAGTAATGGTTTACGAAATTTGTGCTATTTCCATTTTGTTTCTTATACTATCCTCTCCTACTGCCTCATATTTTAGACTAAAATCATATCCAAGACTGCTCACTAAATGGTCCTGCATCACCTGCTCTTACCCCTCCTCCATCTTTCCCTCCATAGATCCATGCATCTCTCCATCTCTCTTACCCCCCCCCCCCCACCAGCCACCACCAGCTGAGCCGCCTGTGTGGGGGTTGAGGGTTGTGATAGTGGGTGAGGGGAAGGAGCCGAGGGGTTTCGTTGGGGGTGAATGAGGCCGCCCGAATGTGTGACACGTGCCGGGGCGACTGTGCCTGCTGCTGCTGACAACCCCCCCACACGCACACACACACAGAGACATAAACACGCACTTACAACACACATGTATACACATGCATACAAATGTAGACACAACAAAACCTCAAGGCATTGCCCTTTTATCAGACTTAATCCATCTATTACAGAATACGCTCGAGACAAACTCAGTGTACAAACATGGCGGTCTGCATGGAGGGATGTATGCACACACACACACACACACACACGTACATGCATGTCGCATATCTCACGCTGATTGGCTGAGCGCTGCAGAAGCAAGCAGGGGGGAATTAAGGTCACATGGTGTGTGCTGCTGTAATCCTTTACTGCAACCAAGGACAGGTTGGCCTCCACCCACCGCAGCACCAGCAGAAGTCACCCTGTTCAGGGGGGAAATGAACAAGGGTGGAGAATCTTTTTGGCACTTTATCAGCCATTTTTATATGAGGCATGCAAATGTCTTCCCTGTATGCCTCTAATAACTAAAGGCAACATGGAGCATGGCCTACATGTAGGGTTTTGTATGTGACACAGGAGATTCATGTTTATTTGTGTAGGTTTGAGCGATGCATGCAAAAAGAGAAGAGAGAGTACAGTAGTACAGTATCATGTGTTGTTTCTCTCGGGAGGCTGAGGTGACAGACCGGTACGCCTCTCACTTCACTGATTTTGCCTGCCGCCTGCTGCCTCATATACACACAGCTCCACGGTCAGTTGCCATAGCAACAGGAAGATATAGTGTATATATTTTTTGGTGATATGTACATCGACGTGTTGAGGAGGACAGGGGCAGGGTGTAGTACCAGGGTAGAGCTTAATTGTTTGACTTACACATTTTTTCTGACTGGACGTACGTGCACGTTGAAGCTTTGTAGTGAGTGTATGTGTGCGCACGTGTATGTGTTGGTTTCATGTTGTAGGGCTTACCATTCGCCGCTCATCTTTTCCCGTCAGTTCACCTGAGTTCCTCAGGGATGCAGGATTAGGTGATTAGTGTGAGATTATCGGGAGGTGAATCCCTCGGTTCTGTTAACGACTCAGCCGTGGCTCACACACTTACACACACATACACACGCACGCAAAGTTACACGCACACAAGTACCCTGCTCTCATTTCCCAGCTCCATCAGCACCTTTTGTTCTATTACACTCTCCAGCAAATTGAGAGGCCCGTTTCAGCTTTGATGTTGTAAAAGTGTGCTGGAGTGTGCATTTAGGTTGGACAGTATATGGAGGTGTTGAGATATGTTGATATATTGTAAAATGAGACACAGGTCAAGGCAAAACTGTTCATTCTGATTTAGTTTGTTAAATTAGACAAACATGGATGTCAGTCCTGAGGCTTAGAAAAGACATTGTTTAGAGTAGATGCCACATGCACTTATATTCTTATTTGTCACAAGATAAATTACATAAAAAGCCTGAATGAGACATTTCTATTCTCCATATTTTATTTTATTTTATTTTACATTGTAGTGGGTCTCATAAATTATGTTTATATAGCATATTTAAAACAACCAAATGGCTATACAGAGTAAGAAGATAAAGGGTTAAAACACAAACCACTAGAATATGTTTTCTGTTTTTACCTTTATTCAGGTCTAGAAAATCATTTATGTTTCCTGCATTTACAACAATGTTGAGTTACAGGAAAGGAGTGAAATTGCAACAAAAGAAAAAGAGGTATGCTCAGTGAATTCCCTTGCTGCATATAAGTGGAGCATTGTCTTTTATTATCCAAGAGAAAGTAGGGGGTCAATCTTTTTATCTGACACACAAGATGGACTTTTAAATATATATTTCATATTATACAGAAGTATTTCACCAGCCCATCTGGAAAAGAGCCCATACAAAGTGTTTGGTAATAGACACAACCTTTCAAAAGCACATTAGTTAGGTGATTGGATGATTGTCCCATCAATAACATTCATTTTAAGTCAACCTGATAATGTCGTAAGCGGGCACTACTGCTGGCAAAACATGAACCACTTCATAAAACAAACTCTTGCACATGTTGAGAGTGGGGCAGCATTGTACTCTGTAGAGAGGAGTTTGTAGTGTTTTCATTTGTCATTTGAAATTCACCGCAGATCTGATTAAAGTGCGACTGAAGCTGTTAGCATGTATGCTAATCTCTGTGTGGCCAGTCACATCCCAGTTTCACCTCTTCCTGGCGTAAAGGTCACTAATTGGGCCGTCCCACTCCGAGCTGAGCACACTCATCATAGATTGGAGCTTGGCAGGATGGATCTGCCTAATAACAGACTTTAAATTGGGCAGGTTCAGCTGCTGTACAAGGTTACCAATCTTAAGCATGTGTTGTACACTGTTTGACATTTTTGGTTCACAATGGCTGAAAGCAGATTTCTCCTCTCCTTTTCCACAGAATGACTCTGGTGGACTTGAAACACTGAACAGTAGACAAGTTTGGTGAAGTAGTGTTCTGATAAAGCATAGATAATATGTAAGATGGTGAACATTTGTTAAGCGATTTACAGCCAAAAAGATTCAAGTGCCTCTGTACCACAGAGAAGACCGACCTTTTTAACAATGATGACTGGTTATCAGTCTAGGAAAAGAGTGATTCACTCCCTTCAAGGATTTCCAGATGGAAGCAGGTGCATGTCTTTTGAAGATATCACCATAACTGATTAAAGAGAAATATTCCATCTCTTTCTATACAGGAACCCAAGATTCTGCTTTAGTTGCTAGTAAGATATTCAATGTGATGTTTCTATGTAAACGACTCATCCAGCCAAATACAGAGATACATGTATTCTGTGACTATTTCAGTGCTGTTACCACTGAGTGAAGATATCTGTACTGTTTGAATCTATGTCCCTTACCAAACTACATATTGGTGTTGTTTGCATTAAGAACAAGTTTTATGCTGCGTTCACACCGCACGCTACTAGTACTACCTCGGCAATTACTCTCCATGCGAAGTCAATGTACAGCCGTGATGGGGCGGGGCTAACCCTGCCACGATGCGACAGCCGCTTTTCACTCTTCCACATAGCTTGTCGCGCGATGTCAAAGTTAAAAAAGTTGATTATTCAGACGATGTCGTGTGTGGCTGTGCAGAAACAGCCATTCAGCGGTATGTGCGTGTGTGACGGTGCCCGTGACAGACAGTTTTTCCATCCGGACTACAGAGGAACAATTTATGTCCGTATGGGAAACATTAGTCAGTGAGGACATTAGTTCCGCCTAGACGGACCGCCGTAAACTCGCAGATAATGCTGCTGCAGGGCATCAGCTGCAGTGTTTTGCGGTTAATAAGTGAATGAAAAGGATACAGCTGGAATAATGTCTGCTTATACATCCTATCATATGATATATGATAGGATCGCGGTGAAACTCGAGTGGACGTGATGTCACAGAGCGACGGCTGACGGCAACGGTGACCAAAATGAGGTATTTATGGACATGCGTCGATACTTCAGTGGGCGATGCGATTTTGGTAGCTGGGTCGCTTGCGGTGTGAACACAGCATTAGACTGATGAAAGCATTCTGTAGGCCGTTTACCAGTTTCCTATGTTTTCTACAGCAAGCCACACAAAGTTATGAGAACAATACAAAAGAACATCATCCATATAAAAATGAAATGATACATTCAGGTACAGCAGAAACAAAATTATCATTCAAGATTTTAAATAAGACAAGGCCAAGGATGGATCCTTGTGGAACACCCTCTGGAAGCTCATTGATTATTTACAACTTTAACACTGTAATGTATTGTATAGGTAATTCTGGAGCCATTTCCAGAGATGGTCTCAAACCCAGTGTTAGGGTGTATAAATGGGAAGAGCATATACAACTGTATCTATACTCCTGTCAAGATTGTATAAAGGTTCAAATGTGTGTGTCACGCTGAATGCGTGAGACTTAAGAGCCCTGTGTGTAATGCCGGGCGGACACTGTGCGATTTCGAGGGGATTTCACCACGATTTTGCCGTCGCAGACCACGCTGCGTCATCGTGGAAACATCGTAGCGTCGGGATGTCCGGTCGGGAGGTCGTAAGTCGTACAGTGTGAGAACACTCACGATGAAGCGACCTCCCGATCAAACTTCTGGCATGTCAGAAATTTTCGCCATAGCTCGTACAGTGTGAGTGGTGTTACGTCACGATTCTACGTTCACACCTATTGTCTGTTGGCACTGACTGTCGTGAAAGGAGTCGGAATTTTATTCTCCGTCTTTAGCTCTATTTACTACTTAATACTAGATGTTATTTTTGGCACCACGGGGAGCTCTTTGAAATTCGCTGTGTACCTGCACTAGTATACTGGCAAGATCGATCATTCATTCATTCATTCATTAGTAACTATGTTCATCATAACGTTATCGGCTACAGATGAGGAATTTGCCGGGGCAGTATGTATGTGTTTAAAGCAACATTGGCTGGCTAATGCTAACGTGAAACTATCATAGCTACTGTAAAACAATATATAGTTTAACATTAACGTTACCTCAAGCTCCTGATGAAGGATGGACATCCCATACCAACCACGTCTCCTCAGCCATTCACGTACCCAAATCCTTTTCTTTTTTTTTTAGTTTCAGCGCACACAACTGCAACAACTTGCTGCCTGCTCGCCATCTTGTTGTCAGGCACGCTGTGGTTGTCATAGGAACTAGGAACCTTTGTTTTTCGTTGTTCACACTCGAGCACGTCGTGCCGTCACACGCCGACTGACGCCGACAAGTAGTCGTGGTTGTCAATGATCGTGGCTGACAGCAGTCGTACAGTATGAGTACACATGTCGTAGGGTCAAATAGAGTACGAGTGACAAACCCGGTCGTGCAGTGGGAGCATTTCCCCGACAGTCAGATTTCTAAAATCGCACAGTGTCCGCCCGGCATAAAACTTTATCCTTGCAGTGGTGCAAGGGGGACGATTCCCCATTATTATGACATGTATATGCTTTATTGCAGTGCTGATAAAGATTCTGCTGTTTTTACTGATGAACAATGTCAGAGGCGCAAAGGCTTCAAAGTAGCTAAAGCGTTGATATAGGATTAATATCTATATTCTGTGGTTATTTTCACAACATGTTAACATGCTGTTTTAAACAGGTGAAAATCAGAAAGCTTGTGTTGCAGCACCACACTGTTTTTAGCTGAGTCTGTTTCTGCCTTCCAAAGAGGTTACAAGACAAAAAGTCCATGGGGGTGCAATAAGACAAAGAAAAGCCAGAACAATTGTAAGGGCCAGTGACTGAAAGGAGATCTAAAAACATTAAAAAATCAGCATATTTTCTGTTTTAAACTACTGACAATTTTTGATAAGTGGAGACTTTCCTGGCACTGTACTGGTAATTATTTTTGGGTTATTTTGTTTTCAGTGCAAAATGAAGAGAAAAATAAAGTGTAATTCAGGTATCCTTTGTAGAGCTTAAAGCTTTTAAAAACGTTTATGGGTGGGTGATGCTAATATGATATAATTTTTTTCATTTCTTTTCATTTGAATAAAAATAGACTCATATTCAACTTTTCTTTTTTAACTATTTTGTCATTTTTGGACAGCAATTAACACTGATAATTTTGCTTGGATGTCAAGAGAGACGCACTAAAGCTTTTCTTTTACTTCATTATTTTTTTTGACATGATGGAGGGATGGATTGAGCCAGTGGTTCCCAAAGTAAGGCTCAGAATCCCTAAAAAAAAAAATTCTTTTCAAATAGCAAATAATAAAACAATGAACAAGTATAGTTTACCAATAGCTTTAAAAGTATATGCATAAAATGAGGTAATATGACAAAACCGTCATTGTTTGGGATGATTTTATGCTTAAATTAGGTTGAATTATCTGAAATATCAGTACACTCATACCAGCAATAATTTAGCAGTCTTCTGCCCAAACGTCCCATGTTTGTTGTATTGCATGTATAGCTATTTTGGGTGGTGGTAGTTTTCAACATACGTAGATTATTTCACAATTCTTGGCAGCACCCCTGAAAGTCATCAATGACATTTATAACAAAAATAAAAGAAACCCATTATAAGTAGTGATACAAGTTCTGCCTGACAGCACTTATACAATTTTGGTCCATATAGCCCAGCTCTAGTGTAATTCAGTGTTCTATACAACTGTGAATATATGCATATTAGTATTTGTCTCAATATGTTTGTAAACTCATGTGTGACACAGACTTCTATTAGCTGAATTCCTGCACTTCACTGTCTGTGTCATTTCCTCTAAATCAGCAGACTCGGGGTAAACAGAAGCACGACTAGTTTTAATTACAGTGTTAATTGATAGGAAACAAAAGGGGCTTAATTAGGTGCAATGAGGCAATGGGCACAGTGGCACTGTGGACTTAATGATTCAATGCTCTCAGCCTGCCGACACACACACACACACACACACACACACACACACATGCTCAGAAAACAGAGGGCACACTGAGGGGGATGCATTGGGGAAGCCCTGAGTGGGGAGGCAGAAATTTAATGTTGTCATTTTTTCTCGTTAACAGTTTTACTGATTTGGTGTTGTTCCACATACTAATGCCGCTGAATCGTCAGAGCAGAGGAGGAGCGCAGGGAGGCAACAGAAAAAGAAATCGGTAGTGCTGCCGCGGAACATGTTGCACAATCCAATCAATATTTTCTAGTCACAGCCGGCATCAGTCTCAGGAATAAACTGATCCTGATAAAGAACAGCAGCTACACTCAGACACTAACTAACTTTGAAGAATGAGGTGAAGTTTGTTTTGGGTTAAGTTAATAGGATGTCACTTCCTTTACTTGTGTTTGCATTCATGTTTGATGATTTTGATAATTGAGCTTTATTTAGGAGCCTCTTCCCTCCTTCTCTCCGCCGCCTCCTCCTCCTCTTCCTCCCTCCGTCTCCTCCCTGGTGCTGTTATTGCTGTGATATTTTTCTCTCCTCCATCCCAGAAGTAATTTGGCTTGTGAAATTGCACCTTTTTCCTCGACCCCCCACTTGGAGTGCTCCTCTTCGATTTCCTGTCTGGGTGGCTGCAATCACTCTCGCCTTGTCCTTGGTCCACGACCTTGGCGGCCGGTCCCCTCCCCCCTCGCGATGATCCATCCTTAAAGGAGATGACCCCAACATCTATTACCATGGAGACAACCTTTGCACGGCCACGCCCACCCCCAGGACTCAGCAAAATCACACACATGCACCATAAACATTTTGGGTGCACATTGTTGCTGGTTTCGATTGTTTGGTATTCCTGCGAGCTACTGCCTTGGTGTGAGAAAGTCTGAAAGTCAGGCGTGAAACAAATTTCGTGGAAATCAAATAGAACTTTCTCACAAAGTGAACAGCACGCAAATAGATCCCTTAGATGTATCAGTCACATTGATATGCTGTGATTAAAAAGGGCCGAGATAAGGCAAATGAAAGAGATGGAGATAGGAGAAATGTAGAGTGAGATAGGCACATAAAAGGACAGAGCGGTGGCCCTTCAGGCTGCATGATTAACTTCTCTGAATGCAGCACTCCTCGTTCTATTTTCAGATGTTAACTTTGACAAAAAGAGCAAAAACAGAAATAAGATTTCTCGTGATTGTCTTCCTCTTCCTCACCCTCATCAGCAGCAGTGTTCTTAGAGGTAGCGATGATACTCGCACAATAGTTAGCTCTCACTTTTAACCCTTTCACACATGTAATATTAAGGAACCTTTTTTTTTGTCTATCATGCATCAAAGGCGTAGAAAGGACAGAGTCATAGCGGACAACATCATGCAGTTTGTTTTCGGTTATGCTTTGCTGTTTTGTAAACTCAATAAAAAATGACCTGTCTAATATTAACTTTAACTAATAAGCCAAATAAACTGCAATAAACATACCATACCTTACCGTGTGTGACAAACTAACAAATGTTTTAACCAACAAACTAACGACTCAGCAAATTACTTCCCTTATATAATAATTAACTGATCAAACCTTTGACTAACTAACTTTTATGATTAACAACTAACTTACTGATAAAAGTAATGCTATCAAAAGACTTACTAACTGGCTTGCTAACCTTTTAACCTTTGTTTGATTTACTTATTGATTAACTGACAAAACCACCTAATAATCTCCTGAATGTTTGGCTAGCTTAATAAATGACTTACTTACAGTCCTAATGATAAACTAAGCAACTAATAGAAGACTAACTTGCTAACGTCTAACTAACTCCCAAACGACCTAACTCCCAAAAACGAACTAATCCGGACTAAACTATCAAACTTACTGACGAAGCAAATAATTAAATATCTAACTTACATAAACATAACAAAACTAACTAACCAGGTAACTACATTACTAACCAACTTTAACTAACTAAATGTACCTCTTAAATTATTCTGTTTCTTAATAACTATCTTTTATAATAAATCTTTGGATTGACTAGCTAACAGACCCAAGCAGAGAAGCACAGAAGTTTTCACATTGTTTGCATTACACAAAAACAACAGGGCACAGACTCACTGGCCAAAGAGTCCGGCTGTACGCTGGTGCTGCCAAAGCCCCATTTGTACTTCTGCAACACAGCTGCACCGTACCTGCTCTACCTTTATCATTTATATTTGTGCATTTGTGTTTTTACATGATCTTGCCTTAATGTGCAAATAATTCCAGTCTTTAGTGTGATTTGTATTCTAATCCTGAAATGATTTTTGCTTGCTTGTTTACAACAAACTTGACTGCTGAAATGGAGCGTATAAGTTGGTATATAGAACTAATAATTAATATTAGTTTCCTATAATGCAATTATTGCCATAAATTAAAGAGATGATATATCAGTAGGGGTGAGTATTGGCAAGAGCCTCACGATAAGATACGTATCACGATACTTTGGTCACGATATGATAATATCACGATATCACAATATTGATATATATATATATAGATATTATACAGTAAACTAGGTAAAACCTAGAGACAATGAATATGTAACCTTTCCATTTTGTTGTAATTGAAATATGTCAAATGCAGTGTTACATTAATACACTTAAGCTGAAACACAGAGTGGATGAAGTCACTCAAATTAATGTTGCAAAGAAGTTATTCTTGTTTTCCCCTTAAAGTATTGAAAGCATCATAACCTGCAGTGCAGCTCAAACTGTAACTGAACACATGAGGAACAAAGTGCTTTGAGTTACTGACAGAACAACAGTAAGTAAAAGTAAAAAAATCACATATTTCTCTTGTCACTGTCTGAACTGACACCTGTGCACCTGTGCATACATATTTATAAGTAGGATTTTATTTCAAACTCTGATAAAATATGAGTTTTTATTTTTACAAAAATATCGATACTAAGATTTGAAATATCGATATTGCGATATATTGCAGTTATTGCCATATTCACCTCTGTATATCAGAGGGTAGAATACACAGCAGCTGAGTTTATTGAGGAAGAAAATGGGAATATTTAGCATTAGCTTAACCACTGAAATGAGACAAGGGTGCAAAATGTTTTTGATCTATAGGAAGGTAAATTAAAAGGATTGATTTGTCAAGTGCCGCCACTGTAACATTAAAGAACAAAAACACCAAATAAAGCATAATCTGAGATTTGTCCCCTGCATTCTGTAATGGATTAATTACAAGGCTTGTGGTTCTCATTGTTCTGATGTGTAGTAACATTTTTGAGAAAGTGCAAGTCAGGCTACCTAAGTAGGCCTTTTTCTTTGTGTTTATTGCTTGTTTGTTAAGAAACACATTCTGATCTGACTTTTGATTCTCAAAGTTTATGTTTGGGCAAATGGGCAAATGTAAGGATTTGAGGGAGTTTGACAAACAACAAATTGTGATGTCTTGATGTCTGGGTCAGAGCATCTCCAAAACTGCAGCTCTTGTGGAGCGTTCCCCGGGCTGCAGTGTTGAGTAAATAAACTGGTCCAAGGAAGGAGCAGTGGTGAACCAGCAACAAAGTCATGGGCCTCCAAGTCTGACTGATGCGCCTGGGGACCAATGGCTGGCCTGTGTGGTCTGATCCAACAGACGAGCAACTTTTGGTCAGATTGCTGCATTAGTTGATGCTAGCTCTGGTAGAAAGATGGGGGAGGAAAAGGGAGGACCAACACCATGTTAGGCAGGTGATCTTAATGTTGTCCCTGATTGGCTTAAATTTGATCGAGCTGGTCCCTTGAACAAAGTGTCCTACCGATTTGTTTGAGATTTGGCAAATGAGCATCATTGTTAGCCATCTTTGATTAATGATGTTACCTAACAGCCAAAATTGGAAGTGGTAGATAGTAACTTGTATTAACAAATGCATCAAACTACTTAAACTGCCCTCTAGTGCTTTTGGGAGCAAGAGGCAAGCATGATAAACACACTTGCAATGGAGTTAAATTAACTGTATTCAAATGTGGGTACATTGCATGAAGGGTTATCATGTGGCGTCCGTTATCAACATACATAAAACCATTAGCATGAGATAGTTTTTTTGTGACATTTAATTTCTATGTATACTAAAACAGCATTTTTGTAATAGCCTATCTGAGCATTCAGGTGTGATTTAGTGGCTGTGCTGATTCCCTCGCCTTGTATTCATTTAACAGCTCTGCCAAATAGACTTCCTCCATCTCTATTGCTGAAAGCCCAGTCAGTCTCATGGCATGTGTGCATCTTTCATTACTCCCAATCCAACACTAAACCCCAGAGAAAAGACCAGTTGGCAGTCTGAGAGAAAAACAGGAGAGAGAGAGAGGATAGAACAGGATGAAAGGAGGGAGAACCAAAAATAACACATCACAACCCCCCCCCTTCACCATTTACCGCCCCCCACACCCTCATTTACACCCCCCACTTTCTCCTAGAAAAAGAGGGAAAAATATGCAGACCCCTGTTGGAATCGCCAGTCCCACTCAAGCGTTCTCTTATGCAAATTTTTGCTGTGTCTGTGTCAACGGTTGCGGTGTTAACAGGGGGAGCGGTGGTACGCGGGCCCTCCTCGCTGCCACATCATTTGTTTAAGTCATCCAAACAAAAGCCAGGGGAGAGAGCCACATGATTGGTGAAATATGCTTGTGTGGGACCACTGCAGTGGAATAATGATTGCGGCATCACTCCTGCGTGTGCCAGGGGCTGTGTGGCCATTTCATGCCAGCACTGACTGAATGTAAGGGATGTTTATTCATGAGGGAGAGAGAGAGAAAGCAAGGGAGAGGAGGGAAACAGAAGGGTAATAAAGGATGGCGGGGAGGTGGGAAACACTGATATTACTCCTCTGTGAGCTACTTGTGTCTGTGTGTGTTAAAACAGTGGGCCAGCAGAGGGTGAAGTGCAAAAAAGTGTCCATTTGTTGTGCTCGTTCAAACAGAAACCATTTTAATGCAGGTTAATAGAAATATGAGTGAAAACACAAGATGTCTGCTCTGTGTGCTCCTTTTTATTCGTTGCTCTTAAAGGAGAATATGAGGCCTTGAGACATCAGACTTCATTTTTGAAAACCTGTGACCTACTTGGAGGTAAAGGGAGACGGAGATGACACCTCTTTCTGACCCTTTGTCTGAAATCCACTTTCAGTTCAGTCCGGTGCATGTTTGCTGCATGGCAGGTCAACATGATCTTTGTGCTCTGTGATGTTGATTCAATTTGCTTCACTTGTTTTTATGTTTCTGAGGTGATTTATGGGCTAAGAGACATAAATCCACATGACACTATAGTGTCTGTTTTTCCTTGGCCTCCTTTGTTTAGAATCACCAGTTTAATGTTTTGGTTTTAAGGCTTTTTCTAGTTTTGTTACCCATATACCAACTCTTTAAAATGCCAAAGGCAGAAAGTCTTCAGTGTTTCCTTCAAACACTTCCTTGAAAACTTGTTAGTCCAAGACATTTCTGCTAATGTTATTTCACCTGGATTTTTTTTTTCTAATGAAGAAATGTTGAATCTTAACACTTTTCAAGCACAACCAAAGCCATGTTATTTTTCAGGTCAATTTTAGCTATCAGAATATCTGTGCCATAAAGATGTCAGATTGATGCATTTAAAGATGTGTGTCCATAAATGATACCGCTTTCAGACTGACCAAATTACCAATTTAAACCCGTAACAATCGGCACCTGTCGGCAGCTTGAAAGGGTTTAATCAGCATTCTGACCCGGGTCGTTTGACCCTGCAAGTGGCATGAGTTTTTTTTTTTTTTAATGTATTTTTTGGGCATTTTGTGCCTTTATTGGTAGGAGAGAGACAGTGGATAGGCTTGTGAAAGGGGGGGAGAGAGTAGGGGAAGACACTCTGCAAACTGGTCACAGACAGAATTTGAACCCGACCGTCAGAAGCAAGTACATGGGACGTGCATGGTTGCTAACCACTCCACTGGTTGCCAGACCAGCACCCCGAGGCACGAGTTTTAAAGGCTCACCTTCGATGTGCTTCAGTGAGAACATAACACCCGGGTCGACCTGCTAATTCATGGATGACGTCGACATAACGTCCCCACGGCATAATATCACGCCTGCCCCCTTCGTCGGTAACTTATGTGACTCTTTGCCATCTCAGCAACAAATTCATCAGGGTCGAGTTTGTACATTTTTAAAGAGGGACAAAAGTACAGTGTCCGCGGCCTCCTTGCTCCTTTCCATTGTTTACATGGAGGGGCTATGTCGTGATGGTGATGTCATCAATTTGATGACATCAGTCTGATACACCAGAGGAATAAACACAACCATACAGCTCTTCTGCTGCCGATCAGACCAGGGTCTGCTGACAGTGGGAAAAGAGTCACTTGCTGATTGTTAGCGGGTTAACCTGCGTTCAAAAAACCTGTGTTGATCTGCTAATTTTAGTGTGGAAGCGGTATAAGAAACAGATAATCCGAATAAAATTTAAATCTCGCAGAACTTAATGTAAGTCACTCACAGATCTATGACTAACAAGACTTTTTACCCTTTAGTATGTCCTGTTAAGCAGAAAGAGAATGAAGCATGCAAAGAATCTTTTGCAAAAACTTTTTACATATTCAGACTTATTCACGTACACATTGAAAGTAGTTATTTGACCCACCCTTGGAACCAGTTTATGTACCAAATATTTTCAAAGGACCACCTCATATTACCTGCACTTTATGCCCTTTCATTTATTTTGGGAGATGACTATCTTGACTTTTGTTGAACTTTGGCTGCTCCTGATTGGATGCCACTGTCAGGAAACATAGACTGTAAAAAACATGGACGCCGTGATGCTGGGCTCAAATTGAAGCCTCCACAAAAACTGCTCCCCCTGGTGACTGGCTGCAGTATAGGTCAAATTTCCGTCTCCCCCATTCATCTGGACGGGCCGAAGTGAAACTTCAAAAAATTAATACACCTCGTAGAAATATTTCTCCCATCCGTATGCTGTGGTGACATTAAAGTATTATTGGGCTGCGTCTTCTCCAAGTCCTCTTTTGTCTGAAAAGTTTATTTTTATTAGACTTATTCACGTACACATTGAAAGTAGTTATTTGACCCACCCTTGGAACCAGTTTATGTACCAAATATTTTCAAAGGACCACCTCATATTACCTGCACTTTATGCCCTTTCGTTTCTTTTGGGAGATGACTATCTTGGCTTTTGTTGAACTTTGGCTGCTCCTGATTGGATGCCACTGTCAGGAAAACAAAAGCAGAAGAAAATGGGCGTTTTTTTTATCAGTGGACTAACAGGAAGTTGACACTTTTTCTAAGGGTCAAAATGGAAGACAAATAACATTGCTGCTACTTTTTAAATAAAGAAAAAAAGATACATAATCACTAGTAACAGTTTTGACCATGTGGACCTACAAATACAACATTTGTTAAAAAAAAAATCACTGCAATTCATGGCTGGATTTTTGCACAGTTAATATTTTAGATAATGTCTATTATAGATTGGCAAAAGAGTGAGCCTCTAAGCACAGTTGTCCTCAAAATTATCTGCTACATAGTTACAGAGATTCAAGTAAACAATGAGAGTGTTTCTAAGAAAGATCCAATCTAAGCCAATCCAGTGGAGTTGGAAAAGGTTAAGGTGTTAGGTTGGAGAGGGTCTGATTTACTTTTTTGGCTTTTATGATGTACCAGAGAAGTTGATCATTTAGCAATAAATTCATGAAGGAACATGGCTGACATACATGACAGACAACACAGTAGTGCCGGCCCAATTATGGTCAATATGTTGGTATTGGAAGGAAGAAGGTCGAGCAAAATTTAATCTGCAACAAAGATTGTAAACAAACATGCCATGTTTGCAGTACTAGACTACATTTTTGTCTGCCCAGACAGAAATGACAAATGGTATGCCAGCTTGATTCAATGTCTAATGGCAATTACACAATGCATTGCTGAAGTGCAGTCTTTTCCTGGCCTATGCGTACTTTGCTTTCATATGTCATGAAACTTGCATTGGTTCTCTGGCTATGAACTGTAGCTGGAGAGCCATGTTTAGTTAGCCAAAAGCAGGTTGAAAAGGTAAAATTAAATATTGACATTATCAGAACATAAAGTTAGTGATTGACTGATGTACATATAAACAAATGTACTAGAGCATCAAATAGTGCACATTTTATTATTTTGCTCTGTGTCAAGGTCAGATCACAAGCATATTGCCCTAATTGTCACAAAGCACCTACTCTCGGCTTTGTACAGGTTTGTTTCATTGTGAGTTTCCCTTCTGGGTTATACTCATCCTGAAAAGGATGGATTTACTCATAACCAAGACCAAGCAGGGCCCTCATAGATGCATTCACACCGAATGCGGCTTGAGCAACCTGGGTGACCGTTGCGACTAGGGATGCAAACAATTAATCGATTATCAATTAATCGTTGATAAGAAATTACTCGATTAAAGTAAATTAATTGCAATTAATCGAAGAAGAAGAAGACGACAACAACAACAAGACAAACGAGAAGTGGTAAGCTGGCAGGATGAAGAGTACAAGATGGAGTTCGGTATGGAAACACTTTAAGTTGGTTAATGACGACAAAGACGCCAAATGCACCATCTGTGGAAGTATTTTAAAGTACAACTCCTCCACAACTTTGCAAAATTGTCACCTCAATACGTCACATTCTGTTAGGAATAAATCTTTTATTAAGGAATATGATTTGCATTTTCTCTTTCATAAGAAAGATAGCATTTTCATAGAAAGGAACCTTTTGATTCAGAGGGGAATTCAGCTTCGCAGAAAAATTGCCGCTTATCAATTAATCGATCATCGATCGATAAGATAAAACAACTATCAATTAATGAATTACTCGATAATTTGCATCCCTAGTTGCGACCACTCCATGCAAAGTCAATGTACAGCCAGTTCCGACTAGACAGGACTGCAGAGAACTTCTACTCGAGGTGTAGCTGACAGATTATGCTGCTGCTGCAGCATCACCTACAGTGTTTTGTCATTGGTAGGTGTGAGGAAAGGATACAGTTGGAATGATGTCAGCTAATATATCCTATTATATAATTTGATATGATATGACATGATCACGGTGAAAGTGGAGTGGGTGTGACTTCACTGAGTGACACGACAGTGACAAAATGAGTTATGACAGGCGACACTTCTTGGGTGGGCGATGCAATCTTGGTCGCCCAAATCATGTTTGCTAATATGAGAGTATTTGAGTTGAAGATCATGTTTGTTGTACACGCTATCCCAAGATCTTCAACTCAAATACTCTCATATTAGGGCATAAAACTGGCATAGTTATCTTTGTAGTTTTCTAAGTCTTGCATTATGAATATGACATCTGTGGTTATGGGGATAGAACAGATCATTGAAGGGATCAATAAATAGACATTGGAGACTCTCTGAATCTGACCTTTATTGTTCCTCACTTTGGCCTTTTCATAGTGCTTTACACAAAGCCCTGCAAAAAAACCTATACCATGTTACAGCTCAAGAAGTCCACACTGATTCCACGAAGATGAGGTAGTTGTCATTTCACAGTGCAGCACTGCTTTTGGGGAGGGGGGCAAAAGAATGTGAGGCAGTAAAATTTCACACTAACAGGTAAACACACAGTACTATGCTCCCTCACTGGCACCCCATGTGCTTCCTTGTCACAAGTATTGCACCTCTAATATTTCTCTTGGATACTGAAAAAGACAGCAAATCCCTGTGAAGGCAAAATGACACAGTGGTGTAAATGTCATGCCTCCAAATAAGAGTAATTGCATTCTTGCAACTTCATTTTGTTTACCCTTTGACTCTGTGATCAGTTAAAAAAAAAAAATCATGGACCGCTTGATTTGGGCTGTTTTCTGAGTGTTTTATTAACATGCACTGGCCAGGTAAACAGGATTTTAATATGTGTTCAGCCAGGTGTGAAATTATCTGCCTGTGAACATCCTTAGTCTGTACATATGAATGAAAGTTGGCATGTGGCAGTTGTTTAGCCTTTGCCTGTCATGCTGACAGGACCTGCTAATGGTCAGGCAGGTGAATTATTATGCCACAACTACTGTCAGTTTTTTTATTATTATTTTTTTTTTAGAAATATCTCTTTACTATTAAAAGTACTAGACAATAAATATTGTATATTTTACTTGTCCTCTAAAATTGCCCATTCCAACAAACAAAATATTATTGTAGTTAGCAAACACAAACAGGGGCTGGAATCTGAATGTAGCACTGTCGAGACCTCTTTCAATGAGATTAATGTCAGTGACAACCAACAAAAATGTTGCATAAACTACTGTGCCAATATAATCCATGTGTTTTTAGTCTCTTGTGTTCAATGATTTACATTGTCAAATGAGTTGAGTGAACTTAGAAAGCAGGATTTTTATCTGCTTTGTGCATTTTGTGACTGAAAATCTCAGAACTAAAACTACTGCATGGTAGCTTCATGTCTTCCTAAAAAGAGGGAAATGGTTAGAGTTCAGTACTGGGCCAGATAGCAGTGTGATTCATATAATTTTTAAATCAAAGAAGAAAAATTTGTTCAGTTCATTCTTGGGTCAGAGTCAGTCATCATAGTGTAAAGTTTGAAGAAAACCCCTAAAACATTATTATGATATCACATTCATGAGTAATATTGGGCTCTATGTAGTCACAAATCCAAGCAGTATATACTTTAGGTTGTTCTTGAGATGTTACAGTCAGGCAACCCCATTCACTAGCTTAGAATAAACAGAATGAGCCCATGTAATTGACCTTTGACCTGAAAAAAAAAAAAAAATTGATTGTTTTTTGCAGAGTTTGTAGTTTTCTGGCAATATCTTAACAGCGAAGTGTAGCCAAGTGCCCTTATTTGGAGCTTTGAAGTGCATGTCAAGAAACTGCAAAAATATTTAGGAGACATCTGAGACCAATTTAAGTATAATGAAAAGAAAACCATAATTTCTGCAGAGTTTAAAGAAAATGTTTGGATGCGTTCTTGACATGATATGTAAGCAATGCTTAAGTTACTATTTTCCTCTCCTGAGGCTACACCAGTGGGCTGCATAACCTTTTATATGAATGTTGCAATCTTATCCATGATGGCCTTGTTCTGTGCCTCTGGTGGGAGGGAATTAGGGCTGAACAATTTTCAGAAAAGATGGAATTGCGATTTTTCTGGCAGATATTGCGATTTCAATTCGATTCACGGTTTTCTCCAAATCAAGCTTTGGGATATTCACATGTAGGGCTGAATGATTTTAGGAAAAGATCTAATTTTGATTTTTCTGGCAGATATTGCGATTCACGATTTTTTTTCAAATCAAACTTCAGTGCAAAATTCACTTTGTTTACAGTACAGACAACAGTAAGGAAATAAATGATGAAAAACACTTAACACATTATTCACCTTCAATAGTGATGATAAATAATCTGTTTCCATTAACTTCTACTCCTAAACAGAGGCTTTGTGTTGTTGACCCGCTTACCAGCACTTTTAACATATAGATTGTCTACAAATTTGTAAAACAGTATGTGTATAATACTTGACACAACAGATCCTGAGTCAGTCAGGAGCGCTGCAAAAAATTGCTGCTTTGGCGATCACAACATTATTGTCTAAAATTGCGATTTCAATCTGAAAACAATAAATCGTTCAGCCCTAGAGGGAATGCAGTGATATGGTGCTGTACACTTAACAAATTGCCTCTTCCATCGCCGCTGCACTTAGCTGGAGAGCTGAAAAAGGGACATGTGAGTTTGTTGTGGATTAGGATTGGGCCAGCTGCTTTGCACATAATCGATGCACAGCCGGGTCTTGTTTTTTATGCATTTTTTGGGAGTATTATGCCTTTATTAATAGGAGAGAATGACAGTGGATAGGCTTGTGAAAGGGGGTGAGAGTAGGGGAAGACACTCTGCAAACTGGCCACAGGCTGGATTCGACCTGGACCAGCAGAAGTGTGAATATGGGACGTGCCTGGTTGTTAACCACTTCATCAAACCAGCACCCCATCTTGGTCTTGCTTTTGATTCTGCCATCGATGATGTGGAGCCTAAAGTGCCTCCAAAGTATAGGCTTACCTGACCATTTTTTTTTCTCAATGTGTACTTCAGAAGTACTATTGTTGTTGATGTCAAGACAGCAAAGGACAGTTGGGGAGTGGTCTCTGTTGGTTGATCACTGCTCCAGGCCCCCATATATGCTGCTGCACTGCATATTTGTAACTTAATGTATCTTGCAGTTAGAGAACAGATTTTTCCTCAAAGTTCAAACAGGTAGTCAAATATTGAAAGGTGACACTTCTACCACTGAGTGACATCATTAAAATGACTTTATCGTTTGAAACAGCCTGGGCGACTGTCCGACAGGCATGATAAACTACATATGTAAAAGTGACTACACACAACCTCTGACATAACGATGTAAGGAGAAGCAGGGGTGTCACTGAAGACAACAAACACACTGTATAGTATTCTATGCATTTGCTTGTCTTTCAACATTATGATGAATGTTATTGAGCAAATGCACTTGAGGCACTGAGACTCCTCTGCTGCCATCATTTCTCTGTTTACAGTCTGGTGGTAGCTTCTGTACAACATACCTTGGTGTCAGGGATATCGTTTTCAGGGCTTTACTAAACTTTTTCTCCATCTTGAAGCTCTCATGCTCAGAAGGCATCAGCTTCTGTCTGTTTACATCTGTGTTCCTCGCAGAGCTTCCACTTCACTTGTTGTTCAGTGTCTCTGATGTGAGGCAAGAAATTAGATGGGGCAGAACAAAATTAGACTTTCTGCCGTGGAGTTTTGAGGCGCCCCTGGCTGGTCTTTTGTTGTTGGTCACTGTGACACACTACACAAGATAAAACAACCATTTGTTGTGACCAGCAGGCCCCAGAACTCTATGACTGTCGACTCAGGCCAGAGTCATGCTTAAATATAGTAGCCTGACCTCAGCATTACAGACTGGTTAAGTCAGTTCCGGTTGATTGTTGATCCCTCCATGTCTTGATTTATGGTTATGCTGCTTGATCTCTGTTGCCTCTCTTATTTAACACAAAGCTAATTGCTGTCGAACATGTACAGAACAGTCTCACTCAGATGATCAAAGACAGATTTTTTTGTGTGCATGCACAGTGCTTCAGCAGCACTGAAAGTAAATGCACACAGGCACACACTGTGAACACTCGTGATTGGCAGCAGGGCTCAATTAGAGGCCCGTCTTGCTCGCGCGCATCAAGAGAAGCCTTCACAGAAAGCTATCAGTCATCCACATGATGACATGCATATTTTAGGCTTCCCTCTCTGCGCTCCAGCTTGCTCTTCCTCCTTCTCTTTTCCTCCTTTTACATTCCCCTCCTTCATATTTCCTCCTTTCTCATTATCAGTTTGAGATATGACACACTATCAGCCTGCTCCTCAACCCTGGACTCATTTGCAAAACAGGTCAGTGCCACCTGCAATGAAGTGTCCTTTGAAATATGGATGGCTAAATGCAAACGGGTAAAATCTGCCATGACTGTGTTCACCACTTATTGATGTGCGACGCATGCATGCACGGGAATGCATTTTAAAGGAACCCTTATTTTGCCTCCCGCCGTTCCTGCATCTCGCTATATGTTGGAACTTTAGGGCCAGATCCCAGCGGCAGGCAACATAGCATCAAAGAAATATGACAGCTAGATAAACAAGCCATTGTGTTTGTGTGTGACAGAGAGGGAGGAAGATTGCAGATATTAGTCGCTGCGGGAGGTAATGTTTGTGCCGCCTGTTTGTACCACATGGTCTGCACAGAGGAAGAACAGGTACTTATTTATAGCAATGACAGTGAATGTTGGCTACTTATTTCAAAGATGCTATTTTCTGGCGATCTTATGCAGCTCTGGCTTGCCAAAGAGGCCAAAATCTAAAATGGATTTTAATGAGTAAAGGTCAGTGTGTGTGGTTTTGTGTGTGTGTGTGTGTTGACTGTTCACCCCTCACTACACACACATACAGACCCAGTGGCACATTTAACCAGCCAGGTGTGAAACATACAGAAGGCCAGATGAGGGAAGAGCTAACATTTAAGTGGAGCAGAAATAACGCTGTGTCGCCTCCTTACATGGTCCTCCTTCTTCTTCTCCTGCACAGAAACCCGGCGGCATCCCTTCACACCGCACTTCCTATTCTGCAATTTGCTATTTCTGTTTTTCCCAAGTCTTTGATGTCAGAAAAAGGCTTTGTGTGTCTGTTCTCCACTCGGAGAACAAAAGGCAATGCTGACGACGCAAAGCTTGAATGCAAATTCAAGTTGGCGCTGCAGAGTAATCCGGTAATCGCTATCTGTTAGACACAAGAGTTTGCAGGACTAGAGTGTGTGTGTTAATGCTGTGGTTTTGGTTGTTTGGGCTTGAATGCATGCCTGTGTGTGTGTGTGTGTGTGTGTGTGTGTGTGTGTGTGTGTGTGTGTGTGTGCGTGTGCGTGCGTGTGTTTGTTTCTGTGAATATGTGTCAGATGAGAGGCCACAGCAGTTATCGGTAATAAACACACGCCTCTGTCGGTGCATGAGCCTTTGTTTGGGCGGCTGTGCTGCTCAGTAATGAGAGGGACTCTGTCGCCTCCGTGTGAGCTGAGGAGGGAGAGGAGAGAGACAGGCTGACACACACACACACACACACACACACTCGGTGACACACAGGAGCCCCCATCCCTCTCTAATCATAGACTCTGCTTCCTTAACCAACCTCAGCAGTACATAAATCGTCAGGGACAGATGTAGAGCAGCGGCCTTTTAAAGAGCAAACTGCAGTAGATCTTTCTTTCAACACATTTACCCAATACCGATGGCTTTTTCTCCTTTTGAAGATTTTCCCACCATAAACATACACATTTCCTCAGTTTAAAAAAGACATGTTAGCAATTACAACATTATATGAACATTCTCCCTTTGCTTGTATTTGAGGTTATGAGAACGTAACCCTTCAGCAGGGTCAATTTGTTCTCTTCTTGTGCCATCTTCAGAATGGATGTATAAATTATATGTATTAAGAGTAAAGCAGTTAAAGGGCACCATTATGAATACATGGCCCTATGATGAAGAGGTTAATGATACCCACATCTCTACAACCTGCTCTGGAAATGGAGTCAAGGAGGGAGGAGAGGAGAGAATGGAAAAGAAAGGAAAAAATGTAAAGGGAATGAGAAGAGACACAAAGAGAGGAGAAAGGAAGTAAAATAAGTAGAGGGAAGGAAAATAAAAAGAGAGGAGTAAAAAAAATGCATGAGGAGCTAAAAGGCAAGGGGAAGGAAGCATGAAGGAGAATCTTAAATTTATACAAGACATTTAAACTAAGACATTAACAAAAGGCAAGAACCGTATGTAAAAAAAAGAAATATTTGGAGAGGAAGGAAAATTAAAGGAGGGTAGGGTCAACAGAAATGAGCACAGGAAAAAAAGGAAAGGTTAAGGGTATCCTAAGTTTTTTCAATACACTTGATGTAAGATATTGACAAGGCAGGAACTGGACTGACAAATGAAAGAAGGATGAAAAACGAAATTGAAAGGAAAATAGAGAGTAATAGTTTTACCAACAAGAGACAGTTGAATGGTGATAAGCAATTAAACACTTGATAAGTGAAATTAAGGGTGGAGAGGAAAAAAATAAAAGGAGGGTAGTAAAAGAAAAGAAAAGTTGAGAGGCAGGAGGAGAGGGGCTCATGAAAGGCAAATGAAACATTATGGGGATCTTAACATTTTACAATACACTTGACATATGTAGACAAATTTGACCACTCACAATATATTATATACTGAAGGGAAATAGGAAATATAGCCATTCGAAGGGAAGAGATGTAGAAAGGAAAATATTTGAAAGGAAATAGAAAGTGAAGAAGCATAAATGACAGGATAAAAAAATCAAGGCAGTAAAAAAAAACATTGAGTGGAAAAAATCACAGGAAACTAAAGGAAAGGAAAGAAGATATATGTGAAGAAAAGTGGAAAGAAAATGGGAAGAGATTGGAGAGGAAGGGAAAGGAAGTAAGAGAAGTGGAAAGGAAAAAAATAAAGTAGGTTATTAAGGGGAAAGGACAGTTAAGGGGGAAGAAATGAGAGGAGAGGGGAAAGGGAAAGGAAACATTATGGAAATTTTAAGTGTATACCAGACACGTGCTCTAAGATATTCACAAAACAGGATCCAACCTAAAAAAACAAAGCTGAAAATAAATGAGGAAATAGAAAGTATAGAAGTTTAAAAGGAAAGTAAGTGGAAAGGAAAGGATAATACATTTAAGTCTGTATTGCTAAAATTAAGAGAAATTAATGACAGGAAATGAAAGGAAAAAAATGTAAAGGAATTTATAAAGAGCAGAAAGGGAGCAGATGGGAAGCAACAGAGGTGAAGGGGAAAGAAAAAATATGGAGGATAGTAAAAGAAAAGTTGAGGAGAAGGACAGGAGAGTAGAAGAGAAAAGAAAGCTAAAGAGTCATAAGTTTATACCATGACCAACGAATTTGACAAAAGACAAGAATCAGACAAAAAAGAAAGAGAGGTGAATAGAATAAGGGAAAGTAGGGGGAGGAAATAGGAAAAAAGGGTTAAGGAAAGGCAGCAGAAAGGGCAGGAAATGAAAATCAAGGCAGTAAAAAAACATTAAGGGAGGGAAGTTACAGGTAAGGAAAGGAACGGGAAGGAAGAGTGCAGGGAAGAAAAGGAAGAAAAAAGGGAAAGAAATTGGAAGAGACCAGAAGTAAGTACAACAAAGTGGGTGGGAAAAATTGCTAAAGGAGGATAGTAAGGGACAAGGAAATTTAAGGGAAAGAAGAGGAGAGGTGGGAGGAAAGGGAAAGGAAACATAACATGAACCTTAGGTTTATACAAAACTTAACCTATAGGAAACTGGCAAAAGACAGGGACTGGAAACAAAGGGGAATGTGAAGAAAAGAAATATAAGGAAATGGAAAGGAAATAGGAAGATAGACACAGACATTTAAAACGAAAAAAAGTGTTAAGAAAAGGGTAAGAAATTGACTTATTTAAAGCAAAGGAAAAATCTGTAAAGGAAATCAGAAGGGATGAATAGGATGTTAAACACAGTTGAAAGAAAATGAAAGAGGGATGTAAAAGAAAGGAAAACAAAAGGCGAAAGACAGAGGAGGAAAGGAAATATAATGGGTAACTTAAACTTAAATTAACAAGACCTTTGGGGAAAATGTATACAAAAAGGAAACAAAATATAAAATGGGGGGAAATTATTTAAAAGGATGTAAAGAAGGAAAGCAAAAATATGGGAAAAAAAGTCAGGGAAATGAAATTCTTAAGGACAGGATATTGTAAGGGATTTGAGGGGAAATTAAACCAGAAGAAGATTAAATAAAAAGAGGGGGGGAATGAAAGGAAAGGGAAATGTGAAGAAAAGGAAATAGAGCATTGAAAGGAAATAAAAAAGCAGGAAAGGGTCAGCTATAAGAAGTAAAGGACAAAGATTTTACAGGGAAATTGTAAGTTAAGGGAAGGAAAAATAGGGAACTTGAGAACATGGTATGAGGCAAAGAAAACTGAAAGTGAATTAAAGTTGGAGTAAACACAAAACACTTCTACATAAAAGATATATGAAAATATGGGAGAAAGGGGGGATGGTAAAGATAAAGAAAGGAAATAGAAAAGAAAACATGGAAAATGGAAAGGGAGAGGAAAATGAATAATATAGGCTGAGAAAAGATTTAATGAAACAAGAGATTTAATAACAGGAAATTAGGAAGGTAAATGAAGAGGACAATGAAAGGAAAAGACAGCAAATGATATAAAACTAGAAATTATTTGAAAAGGAAAAGCAAATAAAGAAATTATTAAAAAATGAAAATGGGAAGGAAATTTAAAAGGAAATACAAAGCAAAAACTAAGCAAAAAGAAAGGAAACAGAAAGTATGATATTAAATTAAAATGAATGAAAACTAAATAACAGAATAAGAGGGGAAATGAGAGGAGCATGTAGGTTGTAAAAAGGCACCAAACAAGAAGTAAATAAGAAGTGGAAATTAAAGGGTTGTTTACACGGCCTAAAACTGAGAATTTTCATTTGTGTTTTTGCCTCCTGTTTACATGATAACGGTACCTGAAGTCCCCGAATCCACAAAGTTTTGAAAAGAGGGTCCAGAGTGGAAAGTTCTGTAAAAGGATTAGTTTGAGCTCTATGTAGACGAGATACAAAGTGAAGACATGGGCAGTACTCTTTGACATGAAGGCTGTGCACACATACCAGGAACAACAACAGCTTCGGCCGTCTGCTGAGTAACATGTGTGCTGCTTACTGTGCTCAGTTTGTTATCCAGACCAAATTTTTCACACAGATTTGTTGTCTACACAAGAAACTCCTGCGTCTTTGTACGTCCACTCGCCATTGTTGTTTGTGAAAAGTTTTTCTTCTTCGTATGAATGTTGTAACACTGCTGTCAGTAGATGGCAACGTACATTGCCATCTACTGATTGCTTTTGAAAACACAAAGGGAAAATCTTTCAGTTCTGGTGATCATGTCTCCGTGTAAACTGGGCCTGAAACAGAACATTACAGGACAGGAGATAAAAGACAACTGGAAGGATTTCAAAAGGAAATACAAACCAGGACTGGAGAGAAAGGAAACACATGATGAAAAGAAGCACAGGGGTGTAAAGGAAATGGATGCTGTGGGGACTGGATGTTCAAATAAACTGAAATGATAACAGATACTGCTGCCACCTTATGTGACCCATGGGCATCCAGTTGATGATCACTGGTCTGAAGGGGTTTTGAATGAGTTTTCAAATAAATGCCAAAAATAATTTCCTCCATGTAAATAATAATGGTTGAATCACCATTGCCCCCACATAAACTGACACAATATCTAAGTCCTGACTGTCTGTGATTCTATACATTTTACATTTAAATACAGGAGTAAAACTCACAGATTGTTGCCTGTGCTCAGCCTTTTTTCAAATTGTAGCTTCACTGCCCTGTGGATCCCCAGTACTGCTGTGTTGATGAAATGATACAGGCACATACCTGGCCTCTAACCAGCATGAAACCAAAGCTCTTGTCAACACGATGAGGCCTTAAATCTTTACACAAAGTGTAAATAATTTATTAGTCTTTTTTCTTAACTCACTCAAAATTAAAAGACAGCTTTGGCAAGCTAAGCATGTCAGGTGTTGGCTCATTTATCAGTGGGGTAAGCTTAGCATTATCTTAGCATTTGCTTTAACTTTCTTGGTTTTTGCTACCCCGGGTGGTGCCATGTGAGGTGAGCCATATTTTGACAGCATGTTTTTCTCATGCCTCACTCATTACAAACCCCACGTGTCATGCCCATCTCTTCTGTCCCTTTCATAGTCCAAAATAAGTCTAACTTGCTCCTGCACAAGAATATATCCCCTCCTGAACCTGACTGACAAATGTCTCAAAAGCACCATAATGTGGACTTGAACAGCAATTAATTTGATTTCCATGGAACCAAAAACTTTATTTAATGTTGAAACTTCACTGATATTTAGCAGCCTTGAACTGATGTGCAGTTGCCACCCCAGATACCGGGATACTATGGTGTATAGAATTTTACCACCTGTTTCAAGTCAATACAGGCATAAGGTATTTTCAGATTTTTATTAAACATAAAATATGTCTGTAGCTGCCTCACTTGTGAATTTAAAGCATTACCACATTTGAAATGAACTGTGTCTGACAAACTGCCATCACAAACTCTAGAGTTGGTCAGGAACCATAAACATGATTAGTTTGGATTGTTTTTGAAATACAAAGTTACACAAGTAAGTGACATATTAATGAATACTAAATTGATCAGGTCACACAAAGAAGTCTTATTGAAGAGGTAAGGGTGTGAGCAGTGTTTCAGTCTGTCCTCCATTGTCTGTCCTCCAAGTAAGATTGTTTGCTTATGCATGACGAACAAAGCATGTAATCTAATTTTTCAGCAATAACCTAAAACCCAAAGGTAAATCCCATATTGTCATTGTCATGCATAAAATCTCCTATCTCCATTTTTTAAGTGTTCTTTATACTATACTAGCACAATGCTAACTTCCAAGTTGGCCTACAACGATGCATCATCCTTTCACCTCTCCTAGAGAATCAAAGAGAGTGGAAAAAATAAAATTCAAAGAAAGGGGAAGGAGATAAAATGGTTGGAAATTTAACAAGAATGCATATGGAATGTAAGGGAAATTCCAAAGATTGGAGGGTAATTTGAAAAGAAATGGTAAAGTAAAAGAAATGAAAGAAATGCAGGGTTAGGAAAAGGGTATTATATGATAGAGGAAAGGATATCAAAAAGGTTGGAAAGGAAATAAAAACGGAGGTAATTGAAAAGGAGGAGAGAAGTAAAAGAAATTAAAGGAAATATCAATTACAAAAGAATATTTAAAAGAGGATTAAGAGTAAAGAAAAATAAAAAATAATGAAAAATGACAATGAGAAATCCAAAAGAGAAATCCTTAGAAAATGAAAAGGAATGGAAAAGGTAGGCACAGGGAATGAGAAGGAAAAGGAAAGAAAATGGAAAAGGGATGAAAACCAAAGGAAAAAGAGAGGAAATGGAAAAGAGATGAGAAAAAAGAAGGAATAGTGAGACCTGTTGTGACCAAAGGGAGGGGGAGATGTGAGGGGAGGGTCAAAAGAAGTGGTAGAAAAGCATGAGGGCCGAGAGAAGAGGGAACTTTGAGCCATGTACACCAGCCATTCAGAGCCGACCTTGTAATCAAAGAGAGTTGAAAAGCAATTAACTGGGACAATTATAGCAGCCAGAGGAGGCTGAATGGTTGGCTAAGTAAAGCAGTGTGACATTGAATGGAGATTAATTGACGAAGGGAATATTTCAAGGTCTTTATTTGGCCTCAAGAAGTTTAAGTCGCTCATGTTTTGTCACTGTCAAAGCAAAATGGAGCCCATTCAGGGATTTCCCATTCTCATTTGGCTGAGGTATCAACACATTTGAGTTAAAAAAAATGCTACACCAAAGAAAATCCATTAATTAGTTAAAGACATTCTCCGTAAATAAAGTGGTCTAAAAGCATCATTTAAAATCGCCTGTACAATGCTAACTGTTGCTAATTCTTGAGGTGATTAAGGGAAATTGTGGTAAAAGAAGTGCAGTGAATTATTAAAAAAGACAAATCTGTACTGATTCTCATTGACTCCAGATATAAGGAGGAAATGCCTTTATAAATGGGAGCTACATATTTCAAATTATCATAAACTCCAGCAGCACTTGGGAATAAGCCAATCTGATATTATTTTTCAAGCTCTTTACAGAGCCAAGCTTTGTCAGAGTGAAGGAAAAATATTCAGAGATGATTACTTCTTATTCAGAGAGAGTCAGCAGACAGCAAAAGGGGTCAGAAAGCCAATGTGAACTAGTTGGGAAAAGAAGTAAAGCATTTTCACAGTGGTTCAACTGAATAATGAATACCTTCTGCCTCTTGTACTTGAGTTATTTTTCTTCTTCTCTTTCTTGCTGGAGCATTGTGTACTTGGACAACAAGATACCAGCTGGCTTGTCTGGCATGTACAGGTTCTCCACAGTCGCCATGGAGAAACTCCTCCTCACTCTGTTAGCAGAATCCACACAGCATGCATCACACATGAATAATCAAATTTTATCACTAACATTCAAACACACTCCAAGCCCGCCGCTTCTTCTCCTTTTCTTCCCCTGTTTCATTTTCCAGTGCAGTTTGCGCTGTCTATCAATAATTCAACAAGCGACAAGATGGAGGCGAATGATTGAGCTTGTTTTCTCTTTATGCTTGGACGGCACTCAGTCCAATTAAAAGTGGAGACTGTGTTTTTTTTTTTCAATTTCTCTTCCGTTTTGGGATTAATTAACATGTACGTGTGTATGCATGTGCATGCACGCGGGTGTGTTTTGAATAAAAGCACAGTGCACAGGGCTCCAACTGTGCCTAGTTATCAGCGAGGGCCAGCCATGCTGCCATATCACTCGGCCTCAAACGCAGTCATCAGTGAACAAAATAGTGGAAAAAGCCATGTTGTTCACTTACATGTGCACATGTAAGTGCGAGAGGTGCACAGAAAAGCACAACAAAATAAATAAAGGATTAACTTGAAAGAATGTCACACTGAATATCAAATTCAAAAACACGCCCAAGATGCCTAAGACTTAATAGTCCTACACAATACTCACTTTTTAATGTTTCTTTAACACTTGTAATTTTTTTTCTCATTTCTCTCCAGTTGTTTCTATGATAAAAAAAAGTGATATAACTTCGGTAATTGGTATGGTTTTCATCTGACTTCCATCTTTTTTTCCCGCTCCTTTCCCCGTTCTTTTGTTCAAATTCTATGCATGGTCCAGTCTTCACTAGGGCTGTCACTTTTCCCCAAAACTAACTTGATCAGTTATTGAGCACAAATGCTCTTAACTGAAGATATTTGGTGCCACCTGACACAATACTGCTTAGACAACGGTGGGGGAAAGTTGGACAAATGGGCCTGCTGCTTACACATTCCTGACACACAGTGGAGCCCAAAGTGCTTCCCCATGGCACTCCTCACATGTTTCAGTGCTGTTATTGTCTGCTCGTCATACCTTTGCTGGTCCTTCATTTTCTCAAAGTGTCTCCTTCTGTTTCTGAACAGGCAAGATGAAGCTACTGTTTTATGACTACATGTGAATGTACAGTTGGAGTATGGATTTTTACCTCTATGCTCAAACAGAAATTGAAATATCGAGAATAAAATGTTAGCCCTAGTCTATAGTAAAGGTAAAGGAATATTAAAATAACTCTAAGGAACAATTATTGAAACAAACAAGGCCACTTCTAAATAAACAAACACAAGGAGTCAAATTAGTTAATATGAAAAGTCTCAAGTGCCATAGAGATCCAAATTTGGCATAGGATTTGTGACAGGCCACTCTTTTTGGCAGCACCTGCCACTCATTTAGTGGCATGCTGCCTCTTCTAATAGCATTTTTCTTGCCTAGTGACATTCGGCACCTGAAAATGTGGCATTGTTGATGTAATGGCACATGGAAGAAACTATGTGTATATCTATGCATAAAAACGTATAAATAATAGCAGTACCACACATAAAATCTAACAACAGCATTCTATTTTACTTGTATTTAAAGAAACTATTTCCACCATGGTTTCATTGCCCTGAGACAGAATCGCCCAGATTTTTGCAATGCTACAGACATGAAAAAAGACTTTTTGTAATAAATTGGAGTTGAACGACAAATTCTGATCAAATAGAACTCCAAGATTTCTAATAGTAATGCTGGGTGACAGGTTTATTGCCATCTAGGAATGTTGTATCATCTAAGTATTTTTTTCTGAGGTGGCCGGGGCCAAGCACGATAACCTCTGTCTTGTCTGTGTGAACAAGAAGAAAATTTGTGGTCATCCAGATCCAAATGTTCTTTTGGTGCCCTTTTAGTTCAGCTTAGTTAGGGTTGGGTACACCTGAGTGTCATCAGCATGACAATGAAAATTGATAGAATGTTTCCTCATGACATCATAGCGTAAAAAAGGAGAAAAGATTTGGACATTGTTTTTTTTTTTAGGAAGACCAGCAACATAAAAGGTAATGAGAGTGCATTGTTGGCTGAATCAAATCAAATCAAACTTTATTTATAAATCACTTTTCATACATTAAAAATGCAACACAAAGTGCTATACATGTTTAAAACAGTCCCCACCTCCCCTCCACACCCCCATTCCAACTCCATCCCAGCACACACACACACACACACACACGCATACACAGGTAACATGATTTAAAATGTGTGGTTTTAAATGTTTGATTTTAAAAGTGTGTGGCTGAGTTCACAAAGCTGAATGATGCAAAATCCATATATTGCATCTTGAAATAGTGATGCAATCACTCACTCCACTTCTTGCTACATGCTTGAATTGATCATATAATTGGATAAAGCTATTTAAAAGTTAACGATGTGCTTCCACCATAACTTAACCATGCATGCACTCATGATGCTCTCTCGGCCTCAGTAGATCCAGAGTTAAGAAATTCTGTGAAAATGAAGGATAGGCAGCAATGCCGTTGTGAGAGGACAATAGCAAAATTGATTTTTTTTTTAAATGTATTTTTTGGGCATTTTGTGCCTTTATTGATAGGAGGGAGACAGTGGATAGGCTTGTGAAAGGGGGTGAGAGAGCAGGGGAAGACACTCTGCAAACTGGTCACAGGTGGGATTTGAACCTGGACCGGCAGAAGCAAGTACATGGGGTGCCTGGTTGCTAACCACTCCGCCAAACCAGCACCCTAAAATTGAAATTCTTGAGGTGTAAGTGTTTCAGGTTCTTCGGTGTGGATCGCAAAACAAAAACTGAGACCAGGATTTGTGTTGATGATGTGCAAAGCAGGAGGCTTACTCTTGATGATGAAGGCAAATCTGCAGGCTATGGCTCTTCCCCCAGGTGGGTTGACAAACAAGTCAAAACAGTCCAGCGGTTTTCACCGTGTCAATCTCTAATACCCGTTTCAGACTGGCCAAAAAACCTGTTTAAACCTGGTAACTATCGGCTCCTGTCTGCAGTTTGAAAGGGTTTAATCGGCATTTGGGTCAACTGACCCTGCAAGCGAAACAGGTTTTTATCGGCTCGCCTCCGATCAGCTATAGTGATAACATCACACTCGGGTCAACCCACTAAGTCACGGTTGACATCAGCGTAACATCAGGCCCGCCCCCTCTGTCTGTAACCTTCATGAGTTTTTGCCATCTCAGCATTTAATTCCACTCGCCTTTGTATGATCTGCGCAGAGTTTGTACATTTTTAAAGAAGGACAAAAGTACAAAGAAAGAAAACTGTTTCAACAGCTTCCATGCTTCTTCTCTATTGTTTACATGGCCAGGTTTTGTCACACTGATGATGTCATCAACGTGATGACATCAGCTTGATGCGCCAGAGGAAATAATACAGCTACAAAGCGTGTCTGCTGCCAATTAGACCGGGGTCTGCTGGCAGTGGGAAAGGCTTCACTTGCGGTTAACCTGCATTGAAAAAACCTGCGTGACCCATTAATTTTATTGTGAAAGCATTACAAGTCTCTTAGTTTGTTAGGTATTTATCAAATAGATTAGGTATTTATCAAATAGATCACAGTGTGTGCAAGCTGATGGCTTGATCTCTGAATATCTTCTGGTCCTAAATGGTGTCCCACAGGGCACAGTCTTGAAACCACTTTTATTTACTCTGCACATAAACAGTATCTGCTGTAATGTTCCTAATGCTAATTTTTATTTATATGCAGACAATATTGTTATTTATTGCTCGGGGCGCACGCAGGATGAAGCGTTTTGTCTTTTGCAGGATGCCTTTGATATTGTGCAGGAAAATCTGTGGGAGCAGATTTCTGAAATAACAAAGCTGATGATGTTAAAAAACTTAAAACAGAGGTGACAAAACCTGCCTTGTAGTGTTACAGCTCAGGATCATGTGACTGAGTTTGTATCCTCAAATACCTTTGGTTTGTGATGGATGATTCTGTGTCTTTTAAGCTTCATATTGAGCAAGCCTCTGATTGATTATGGTGATGTTTTATATATGCATGCTTCTTCTCAATGCCTTCAACCGTTGGATGCTGTTTTATCATGGAGCTCCAAAGTTCATGACAAATTTCAAGGCTATAACTCATCGCTGTACTCTGTATGAGCAGGTCAAGTGGGCCTCTCTTACCATGCATAGACTGGACCATTTTTGCATCCTTATTCACAAGACTTTACTTCCATCATACTTGAGTAACTGTATTAGTGTGAAAAGTTCTGGAAGCTATAGTCTTCGTTTTCTGACTGTGAAAATCCCCTTTTGCTGTCTGCGCCCAAAGTTTGTTTTGAAATGGGTAAAAGAAGTTTCAGATATGCTGCTCCTGCAGACTGGAATCAGCTCCAAGAAAAACTGTGTCTTGGAGAGCTGGTCTCTTTAAATCTTTTCAAGTGCAAGATAAAAGGCGTTGGAGGAAGATGAAGCAGGCTCCTGAATTAAATGTTGAAACTCACCATGTTCTCCTGTCCTTAACAGAATCTTAGTTACCTCTGTAGTTTCTGTTCTATCAAAATGAGCACTGGATCACTGCCACATGATACTGAGACTTCAATGGGCCAACATTTTTTAGAATGAACACAACTATGTGCTGCTTTTGGTTTGAATAAAAATGCACACATCAGAAATGGCCTGATAAATATTAGCTATTTCTTGCCATTTTATCGTTTCACCCTTGGTGTGTAAAGGACTTAACTGTCTTAATATGGAAACTGTTACATACCTTGACATTGAGTCATCGCCCCAATTATCTCTATCAGCTTAATTAAGCCAATTAACCTACTGAAACAATTCAACAAGCCCACTGCAACACCTCGCCACCGGTGAACTGAAACCCTGAAGGTACATACATTGCACCAAGGCGTATGTGAGACTGATCCCTTCCCAGATACACCAAAAGGACAAGCGCTGTTTCATATTACCATAAACAAATTAGGGCATCGCTCCCTCGTTAGGCCAAATATGTCTCATTAGTGCCACAGCTGAACAAACCTCCTGATTAGGCCTCACTGTCTCCCTTTGAAGCCCGCAAAAGGAGAGTCTATTTTTTAATTAAGCTTATTTGCATTTACAAATGAGAAGCTAATTAATGAGACTCGTTTTTTTAGGGCCTTTTTGGGTTGGCAGGAAGCATGTGGAATAGTTTCTACTTCTATGCAGATAAGAGGACAAGGAAGTGAGCCTGAGAGTATAAGTGAAGGGAGTCCTCTGCAACCAAAGTGATTTGATTTAAAATGACTTCATGCACCAAGAAGATTTCTTAGGATTGGTATGTTAGCACTCTGTATATTTCTATAATGTAGGAATGCATATCGGGAGCTGGAAGTTGGATAACTTCTGTCACCAGATATATGTTAAGATTCTTTGTACTGTTTTAACAGAGATCCTTGTAAAATGCATTGTCTTGCATTCAATGAAACCATCTGCCACAAGTCACCACAGTAACTCCACTGATTAGCTTTTGTCTTACTTCCTATGTGCCCTTCAATCATGATAAGCAGGAACATTAATACCACTTTCACACTGAAATAAGCAGGTCAACCTGGCTTTTTTCAACATTGGTTAACCCACTAATATTTGGTAAGTGACTCTTTTCCCCACTGCCAGCAGAACCTGGTTGAATCGGCAGCAATCGAGCTACGTGGCCGTCTCATTTCATCTGGCACATCAAGCTGATGTCATCACATTGATGACATCATAAGCGCGAAAAAGTTCGACCATGTAAAAAATGGAAAGGACCATAGAGGCCGTGGACATGGTTTTCTTTCCTTTGTACTTTTGTCCCTTTTTAAAAGCATACAAACTCGGCACTGATGAAACAAAGGTGGATGGAATTCGTTCTGAAACGGCAAAGAGTCACGTAAGTTACAGTCGAAGGGGTGAGGACGTAATGTTATGCTGTGGGGACACTACGCCAACGCCATCCGTAATTTAGCATGTCTACCCAGATGTAATGTTCTCACTGAAGCCGATCGGAGGCAAGCTGATAAAAAACCATGTCGCTTGCATGGTCAGTTGACTCCGGGCAAAATGCCGATTTCAACCCCTTCAAACTGCCAACTGGAGCTGATTTAGTCTGAAGGGGTATATTTGAGCAAAAAGTAATGACATCTCCCATGTTCAGCCCAGTTTTTCTGGGGGTTTTTTTGTTTTGTTTTTTTTCAATGGAAATGAATTTGTTTATTGGCCGTGTCTGGTACACATGCTTCATCCCTCCTCTATTTCCTAACAAAGCCTTAAAAAGACATGCACATCCTGTGCTGTTTTTCTG